>JACCGJ010019400.1:0-35316 GCA_013407085.1 Atriophallophorus winterbourni | reverse complement strand
AGGAATCCAACAGGTCAAAGAATTCACGTTATGATGTAAATTATAACAGAATGCGCTGTTCTTCAGAAAAGGATGGCTCTTTGTCACGTATGGAAATCACGGATGGATCTGGGGATGAACACGATAATCACCGTATTGTCCCTGAAATTCCACAGCTCGTGATTAGTGACCTCCAAGATACGGCAGAACTGCAGGCCGCGCAATGCGAATCCACTCTTTTAAGCAGCACACCAAAAAACGTGCTGACTCCTCGGGTATTACGCCCGAGGATCAACCTGGACTAAGTGTGAATATATCGCGAGACACCGTCGCCACAGTGATATACGGAAACTCATGTAGTATCCGAAATAAGTGGCCTGAACTCTCCATCCTAGCGCGAGAGTTACGACCACATGTAATAGCACTGTCCGAAACCTGGCTATCTGAAACTGACCATATTCCTGACTCAATTTGTAGTAGTTATTCTGTGGTCAGATGTGATAAACCAGATGAACTAAACGGGGGTGGAGTTGCTATCTTTCTCAGACTAGGTGTTCGAACTTCAGAATCGAGTGTTAGGCTTAGCACGCACAACGTCCAACTTAGCTCATGTATCGTTCAATCTTACAAGCAATCAATGGTAATAGCATTCGCTTATATGAGCCCGCAAGCAGGACCTCAGGACTTGCAAAATTTGCTTGGCCATCTCAGTTTGCTGCACACGCTTGGGTCCCAGGTTCTTATAGTTGGTGATTTTAACCTACCACATATATCTTGGCTGAACCAGTGCTGTTCATCTGATAAGATGTCTGAGGACTTCATCGAATGGCCTCATATGCATGCCATGAGTCAACATGTCAATGAGCCCACAAGATTCCGCCAGGGCTGCTTACCTTCGATCCTGGATCTCGTTATCTCTTCAAGCGAAGAAATGGTTCGCCAGGTAGATTATCTCTCTCCATTAGGAAAAAGTGATCACGTTGTGATCAGATTCCAACTAAGACTCAGGTATGAGAAACATCCTCCTAAACTGTGGCGCAATTTCAATCGCGTAGACTGGGAAGTCGTCTCAGAGGAAGCTAAAAAGATGTTGTCTTAATATGTAGGTGATGATATAGCAACAAACTGGCAGCTTATACACCACTGCCTGTCTATCCTGCAAGATAGGTTCGCACCGTTGGTGCACGTCAAGCAACGCAACAAGCCACAGTGGTGGACACCTGCGATGCGACGAGTGATTAGAATGAGGGACCGTGCCTGGAAAACTTACAAAGCTTCTCAGACACAACGGTCCTGGACAAAGTATAAAATGGTCAGAAATAAGGCTGTGGAAATGCAACGCAAAGCAAAACGTGACTTTGAATCACGGTTGGCACGCAATATAAAGCAGTGCCCAAAGCGTTACTATAGTTATGCCCAATCCAAAGGCAAAACGCGCGATTATATTGGCAACCTTCAGCAGGAAAACGGAACTCAAATAGTTTCAGATTCACAAAAGGATTCGGCTTTTCTCCAACATTTCCAGTCTGTTCAGAGGCTTGATCGCCAAATAGATCCGCCTAACATGCCAGTCATCAAAAGGCCTGATATCGTTACTCCACTTGAGGAGTTATTTTTCACTGATGATGAGGTTAAGCTTGCTCTTGCAGCAACTAACCCCCATAAATCTGCCGGCCCAGACGACATTCATCCTCAAATTATAAAGAACCTGGCGCCAATATTAGCAGATCCTGTGGGTCGTATGTTTAACGCTTCCTTGCAACATGGATATATTCCGAGTATTTGGAAGTTGGCTAATGTGATCCCGATACATAAAGGTGGCAGTCGATCCTCAGTTTGTAAGTACAGACCTGTAAGTATTACTAGCATCCTATGTAAAATCCTGGAGAAACTTATTAGGGATAGGATCTGTCGCCATCTAGTTGATTACTCGTTGCTGAACTCTGCTCAGCCCGGCTTCCTTAAAGGGAAGTCGTGCCTAACAAACCTCTTATGTTTTCTTAACGAGGTTACCATGAGGCTAGATAAAGGCCAACAAGTTGAAGTTTTTTACTTGGACTTTTGCAAGGCCTTTGATTCAGTAAACCACAGATTGCTTGCAGATAAACTTGGTTATATGGGTATCGATGGTCTTCTGAAGAAATGGATAATAGGATTCTTAAGCAATAGATTCTTTCGTGTCAGGATAGGAAATATGTATTCGTCGAAAGTAAAGGTTGTTAGTGGAGTCCCACAGGGTTCCGTACTCGGACCGCTACTTTTCCTCATTTTCATCGATGACTTGTCAGCGTCGCTCAAGTGTCCCTGCTATATTTTTGCAGATGATGTCAAGATTATCGGATCACTGGATGAACAGGATCTTCTTGAGGATATAGAAAAAGTCATCAAGTGGTCTGCTACATGGGATCTACCAGTTAACTTCACTAAAAGCTATCTTTTGTCTAAAGTCATTAAGAAGCTAGAGGTGGCTGGTCCAGATGGTATACTGGAGATAAATGAGGTGCCGAAAGTTCGTGACTTAGGTATAGAAGTTTCAGGGGACTTTAAATGGGCTGATCAATGCGCAGCCGCTGCACAACGCGCTAGGAGAGAGCTTTTTCGCCTTCGTTCAGTTTTATCCTGCAGGTCCCCAGAGGTTTTCATACCATTATACAAAGCGGTCGTCAGACCACATCTCGAGTATTGCGTTCAAGCATGGTCACCTTATTTGGAAAAGGATATTGCCAAGCTGGAAAGGTGTTCAACGTTTAGCTACTCGTATGATTGTTGGGCAATCGGGTAGGTCGTATCAGGAACGATTGCTGAGTCTAGAGCTCTTCTCACTAAAAAGGAGGAGGCTACGTGGGGACCTGATTGAAACCTTCAAAATCATGTCAGGTTTCAGTACTATTCATCCCAGTGAATTGTACGCTCTATCGCCAAGTGTGGGTACTCGAGGCCACCCATTAAAACTGGCCAAGCGACATGTCAGGTCAAATGTTCGTAAGTTCTTCTTTAGTGAGAGGGTAGTAAATTACTGCAATCGACTGCCTAAAGAAGTTGTTTGGATTGTGCAATAGTGCAATAGTGCAATAGCATTCTACTTCGGTAGGGGGTTTCAAAAATAGACTTGACTATGTGTGGCCTTCATTATTTCCTGATTTTTATCCGTAAGGGAATAGTTGGTATGATCCTCATGTTGTCTTTGGAACGCACTAATGCTTCTCCTCACCTATTGGTGAGGGGAGTTTTTCTGTTGCATTCCAGATTACTCTCATACCAGAAGATATTTGCGAAAATATTGTTTGAAGTGGTGGACGCTCTTCTGTGGCTTACCACCGAAAGAAATCTGGACGCTCGATTGGCTCGTTAGCCACATACAGTCCTGTGCAAACTGAACTGAAACATTTTTAAATAACGCAGTGACCTTCATTTTTTATTACACAATACGCAATTCTTGATTATGCTTTATCGCGCTTATAATTTTTTGTTATTGCACCAATGCTTTCCTCCTTTTAACAGCATTTCCCGTCGACGTTTCTCTTCGAGCACTTGACTGAACTACTGTAACTTATTCGGATTTAATGTGCTAACTTGTCGAGACTGTACAAATCTATTTTTACTTAACAATTTTTCTGCCATATTTTGTCCCCTGATGTACCTAGTGGGATTGTGGCGACTGTTCAAACAACAATCAATCGATAGTAATCAAGAAATCTGTTATTCAAAAATTGTCGTTGTTAACCTTACATTAATTACAATACACTTCTGTTGTGTGCGTTCTTGGTCAATCTGGGTTTTTGCGAATTTCCCCTCGGAAAGTAATATTTCGAGTAGAAATATTGAAGTCACCACAACAACAAGGAATTACAAGAGGAGGATTGCGGATTATATGTACGTTGATCGAAAGAACTGTTCGTGAGTCAGATCGCTTATTTTTGTACTGCGTGTTTTTATACTAGCTTGACTGGTCCACAACAAACTATCCTGTGGTTATTCCAATAAGCTTGTAGCTTTTTTGCGCTTGCACAGACTGATCCCGGAACGGCATTCCGAATGTTTATTATTCTTGTGGATAGGGTGAAACTCGCAACAAGACGTTGAATTCTTCGCCCTTTTGAAAGCTCCATAGGATGACGTCTGTATCAGGCATTCATTAAGTGTAAACGACTCCGGCAACTCATCAAATACTTCCCCACCAAGATCCAACATTTCATCAGTAAATCATAACTGATTCGACAATACTCGAGTGGAACATGTCTTCGTTTCATTCCACGCTCTTAACAGATCAAATATTTAATTCCAAGAACTACTTTTGTTGCGTGGCGTTGCACTCTCCTGTAGTTAGTACGAATTTGGAAGTCAGTAATCAAGGATCGGTCTGATATGCCGTATAGCACCTAGAATGCGTCGGATATCATAGGAAAGCGTGAACCTGACTTGAAATTATAATTCAACGTCTGTTAACCTGTTCTCATCATTGCTGCATTTCTCTTGTGTCGGCTAGTGGAAATTTTGGATTTCTTAGGTGAACATTTTTAACTTTTGATGCTCACATCTTTTAACGTCTTATGACAGCCTTAATCAGTCCACCGTTATAATACTATGTGAACATCTGGAGCCCATGGCTACAGAAGAATACAGCGTATGAAGTACCCACGACACAGAAATACAAAATTCATTTGAGGTTTTTACTATGCATCATTTCAAAATTTCTTAACAACCGTGTTTTACTAGACCTAAAATCGTTGATTTTGACTTTTCTTTCGTTCACGCGTGCTACTTCACTTCACTCATGTACCCTTGTACACCTTTTGGCTACCGCGTTGGAGTCTTCACTATCCTGTGTGTTTTATGCTACCTTCGTAGGGCGTTATCGTACCAGTCAGTCTACTATAACTTTCCACGCAAAACGATTTGCCTTAATTTAATCGGCAACTACCTATTCATCGTTCTAGACGGTAAATGGTTGCTGTGTAAACTGCATCACATTTTCTGGATCGACGCAGTCCAGTCATTGAAATTATTGTCATTTGAATGAACGGTTGAATTTAACGGTGGCTCGCCTCACTAAAATGGTTGTCAAACTTTGTCAATTGTATAGTTGAACTGATCTTCCGTGTTCGCAGCAAAGACTGTTTCCGGAATGGCATTGCAGATGTTCTCTATTCTTGAGAACAAAATGCAGTTCGCAAAACTTTGTATCTTTCGATTCAGGAACACGCTAATTGTAGCAGTTGTCAGTTCTCCCTTGATTATTGTTCGAAAAATGTTTAGACGTACGCTTTAAATGGTATATTAACTTTGCTTGACTATATTTATGTTTCACTACACCAATGTTTCTAAATCCGCTGCTTCCAATGATGTGGTGGTTAGCTGTGGTTTGAATTCCATATCTTTATCGTAGTATCAGTTAAGTGTTCGATGAGTAACTTATGATGGATGAATCGTCGATGTTGCAGCCGAGCATATTGTTGTGTTCCATTAATCAATACGTTTTTCTTAACCTAGCACTCAGGAAAACAGAACGTTGATCGGAAGTCCAAGATCCAAATGCCCAGTGAGTGCGTTTGAACGTGGACATGGTTTGTATTTATATGGCAACAACAGAGTGAACGTGTGAGGGTGCAGAATAATCTTGGGAAAGTGCATAGTGGGAACTACGGAAGTTGGTTGTCATTAGAGAGTCAGACAATTTGTATTTAGTGAAGATGGGGGTTTGCTGCCAAGGTAAAACATGGCTATCCCAACAGAAATTTCTCTCTGTTGCAAACTTTGGTTAATCAGGTATTATTCGTTCAGATGCTGTCCTCCTAACAAAGCGAGACACTTTGACATTAGAGTTTCCTCGACAGCGACTGGCCGAATATTACTTTGAATGTAATATGATTGAAATTGTTGATCATAGGGATAGGTTGTCCAGGCCAACATTGAACTTCGGTTTTAACAAACCTTTTCTTATTGTTGAGGATAGCCTAGCTTATCGAGATCATCCAAGATTATCACATACAAAAATCTTTCCGATTATTAACAGATTTGAACATGGTCTTGACTCGTTAACGTGCATAATTAGATCAGGCAGCATCGACTGTCAGGAAGTCCGAGGAAGATTGTGACTCCGCTTCTCGTCCTAGGGCTCTTGCCTTGCATTTTTGAAACAGGTTGTGGATCACACCACAGTTGTTTAATATGAATTATGTATTAGAAGGATGCATATTCGTTGGGGAGGAATGAAGTCAGAGACATATCGCGGACTCCAGAAGACATCATGTGGTATTATTCGCTAGACATTTAAAATATACCTTCCATCATCTTGTGTAAAGACCGCTGTTGGCCAGGATCAAGTCTTAGCTGCTTTTATTAAAACCTCTAAAGGGCTCAAAGTAGGGAACATAGACAGTGACAAATACCATATATTTATGGAGCAAGCTGACGTGCAATTTGCAGTCTTGCGCATATTTGCGGATGTAACTCCCTCAACCACGTACGGTTCAAGAAATTGTATCAGTGCAAATGATGCTACCAACAAGGCTGAAGTCACTTATTACTCGCCTCGAACACTGCTCAACAGTCGGGAAAGAATAAAACGTATGCAGACGTGAGGTCTGAGATTCTACCTAGTGATCGGGGCTATGAAAGCTTGGCCGAAAGAATGAATAAATCGACTCTCGGTGAAATGTACTGAAACACGTGTCTGCTACTGTCAATGCTGTTGGATCTCCAGTCCTAATTAAAACGCAATGTGATCTCGGAAGCGACGCTTGACCGTAGTGAATACTTTCAAACCTATTTGATCTATCGTAGGAGGGAGTTAAAATTATGTACATATTTAGACCTGGCCGTAAAAATTAGAATATAAACCACGAACACTGAAAACTGTTTACCCTCGAAAAATCATGCTCATATATTACTAAGACTCGCTCATCAACCCCTAATTATACTAAATGATCTGCTTCCCCAGGATAGAAATAAAATGAGAAAAGCTACCCAAGAACTGCGCGCACGTAGGAAACCTAGCGAAGTATATCTGCATATAGTAAATTTTGTGGTAGTGAGGAAGAGGCCGCACAGTCGTTGGAAGCCGCTGTAAATCCTACCTCAGTTAATCCTTTTGTGAAGCGATTCCAAATATCGTTCTTCAACTCGAGGAATCTACGAAGAAATTTGACGAGGTTACTGAAATTGTCTGTCGACAGAGGCCAGATATAATTGCTGTAAATTTAACCTGGTTAACAAATAACATATATGATATGGGGTGCGCACTACCTTACTTAACGCTTTTCGAATGAGAGAGTAGCTTCCAGATCTGGCGGTATTGTGAATGTACACTTTGAACATCAACTTATCTTTGAAAAATTGGAAAGGTTATAACATGATGCTAGAAATTCTGAAAGCATTCTATCATTGGGACTGCAGCACTTGGTGTCATTTACCGAAAACTTGAAATTCCAGAGATATTTTTTCAAAGCGAACCGCATGGTAATAATGTCGATTATCATACTTAACAATTTGAACATGACTGATATTAATGAGCGATTTATTTTCGATGTATGAACCTTTTCAGAAAGAATTCCTGAATAAGATTTCGGCACTGAATTTCGTGCAGAATATGAGCAAACCCACGAGGATATGTTTTGGAAAACTTCCTTCGATATTAGATTTGGTGGTTGAACCTAGATTTCCAGATGTTACGGATCTGTTTATTGAGGCCCCTATTGGCTGCAGTGAGCACGGCCCTTGAGGTTCACTTGTTGACGAACCACTATTTAAAAGGTTTCAGATTACTGATCTTCTTTGTTTCTTTCTTTCCGGTAAACTACATTGCTTCAGTTTATATTCAACAAGCTATAAGCGAGAGAAATTTATACGGCAGAAAAATAATAATTGTTAGTGGTAACGCAACGTAAATCTTTCACAGTCTGTATTTCCTTAAAGATTTTATACATTTTCCTCACATTCTATTACACTTCTTAGTATATTCATAGTTCATGCTTTCACGATTAACACATCACGTTACCACCACAAATTTGTGAGCTCGATGTGCTTATTGACGATGAGATTCATGAGTGCTTTTCGTGTAAAGCTTCGGTGCAGTCAGTGATGAAAGATACAGCACAACCCCCACTAGATTCTGGGTTCACATGTTTGGTGGACGCACACTGACACCACAACTTAACAATAATAACGGCGTATCATTCGAGCAAACCTTCACAGCGTTATAAACCACAGTCACCAAGAAACGCAAGCAATGCGCACTAGGTGGACCGTCACAGGTTTCGAAAATACCACACAATTCTGTCTGAACGCCAGGCACTGCATACAGCCCTGCTCTTTCCTTAAAATCCACTAAGCACATCGCCGGTAAAGAGCAATACAGGCAGTAATTAGCAATGATGCAGCTGGCCGCACAGTCAGTAACTTATTTTATATTGAAGATACGCCAGCCTGTCTGCGTTTCCTGAGATACACGGGATCATTTAGAAACACAGTAGTCAGGAAGCTCCCAAACCAACAAATGACGTTGGTGAATATTAATAATAGGCGCGCACATTATACCAGTTGCCATATACAACCACCATACCCCCCTAAACAGTATAATCAGTCTCTCATTGACTACACCTTGCTTCATAGACCATCCCCCTACTTCCCTGGTTATTATGCTCAACCATTCTACTACTCTAATTATATAACTCAAAATCCTCCATTTTACAACCGATACACATCCCAATACGTACCATACACGCCTTATTATGACCATGCCAATTTTTTTCAAAAAACAATAAATTAAATAATAATTGCTCTAAATGTTTGTCTGAACTTACTTCCACTCCTTTATAATCCCGCTCTTTCTTATGTTAGTATTCTATTTATAAATGCCTGATCAATTACCCTTAAAATCCAAATGCTGAAATCTTTTCTCATTCAGGAATAACCGGACTTCGAAACGGGGAGGTGGTACTCTTATCTATGTTCATTCCAAATTGAAAGCAGAAACCTTTACTTCACCTGGTCTGACAGAACTAGAAGACTCCACGTGGATTTTATTACCATCCTTAGATATCTTAATAGGTTGTATTTATTATCCACCGCCTTTAGCCATCTCTAAATGGATTCCTTAATTTATGCGTTTATAGAAGCATCTCAACACCACACAAAATATAAGCTTATTGCTGGTGACTTCAACATGCCAAAATTAAACTGGCATGATCCTGCACATCACAGCTGCTATACACCTTTCACTAAAACGATTGACTTACTAGGATATAAGCAATTTATTAACCAACCTACAAGAAATGACAATGTCTTAGACCTAGTCTTCACTCTTAACCTTATTCCAGCTAACCAGAAGTTAATTCCGTCTTTCCTTAACAGTGACCATAGAATATTATCATTCCAAATATTATGCGCCACAGCTTCGGTTGATTCTTTGCAGCCATCTGATAATAAGCATACCTACAACTATATTAAGTGAAATCTACTGTCAGAATTCATTATAACAGAAGACTGGAGCCGATTCTTCCTCTCTAGTGATTTCACAACAGTCTCTTCAACATTTCATTCACAATTGAAAGGGTTACTTATGAAGGCATCATATACGCTCATTAGGCACACAAAATTAACGAAAGCCCAGAAAATAGAAAAGAAAATGATGAAACCACATTCTGTTGCTGTAAAAACACATGACATTTTGCCCTTCTTCGTTCTTATGAACTATCAAGAAGTCACAGATATGCTATAGGTAACACGCTTAGAGCCGACGAAAACAAAGCTCTTATAAGTCAGGATGAGCCGAAATTACTAAGTCAACTTTTCAAGTTAAGATCATCCAACTCACCCAGCAACATAGATTTCATTATCAAATTTTGTCATTCATCCGCAGTTGAAACATTTATTAGTTCACCTGATGCTATCTGTGAAGAATTCCTTCTGTACTTAAACTCTACCTACAAAAATTCAACCAACGTTTACACAACCAGTCATCTTTCTTCGGTGAATACACTAAAAACTTTGAGTATAAACCTGAGTGACATAAATAAATTATGTCAGCAATCAACTGTCAGTCTTAAACCTGACACAGCAGGCATACTTCCAGTCATATGCAAAATGGGTGGCAAAGACTTTCAACTTTTCTTACTTAACCTATTCAACGATTCTATTAAATCTGGTACCTTTCCGGCAGAATGGAAACACTCAACACACTTAGATACAAATCTGGCTCGAAACACTTAGTTACTAACTACCGGCCATTAAACCATACAGCCTTCTTATCAAGGTTATTTGAAAAAATTGTGAAGAAAGCTATACTAGAATACCTGACACCTAGTTTCTTTTCTAAGGCACAGCACGGATTCCTTAACAAAATATCCTGCATTGCTTGCTAGCTAGAATACTTTGACTGCATCAAAAGTTCAATTGAAATTAGCTTCTCAGTTATAGTTGTCTTCCTTGATATAACTAAAGCTTTCGACACCGCATAACCTATTACTATCTAAGCTAAGTTCATTTGGTATAGGTGGCAATCTCCATTCTTGGCTCACTTCTTTTCTTACAGAGGTTAATGGTCACAGATCGCGCACCTTGCCGATTCCAAGTGGCGTGATACAAGGCAGTGTTTTAGGTCCATTACTTTTTCTCCTATACATAAATGATGTACATACAGTCGTCTCTCGTAGTAAACTATTCTTGTTCGCAGACGACGTGAAAGTAGTAATTTCCTTCGCATCTTCTGAAACACAAACTTACATTGCCAGACTAAACAAAGATTTGGATGCATTATCCAAATTGGGTAAAATTAATGGTCTCTCATTCTCTGGAGAAAAATCTAAGTTCATGCCTTTAAGATGTACAATTCCTGATAACTCAGTCCTTCTTAATAGTAATCCTATTCAAATTATCAATTGCACACGTGATCTTGGGTTCAAACATTCAGCATCGCTTACATTCAACGAGCATATACATCACGTGCTCTCAAAGACAGAGCAGTGTGTTAATATGATTCATAATTTCTTTACTCTCCCACACTGTAAGTTAGAACTTCATAAACTTTTCACCATACCCCTCTTTGATTACTGTAATATAATATATAGCAGTATAAATAAAACCGATAGCATCCTTTTAAGAAAAGTACAACGTACTTTTACCAAATCAATCACCGGATATAGCTCGAATCAATCATATAGAGAAAGATGTAAGCAGCTCAAGCTAGAACCACTATGGTTTCGTAGAATTAGACACAACCTAATGCTGTTCTTTAGAATAATATCTTCTGATAATATATATATATAAATTCGTCTATTCGCTTCCGACAAGGTTGTAGTTATAATTCAAGAAATCAAGATAACCTAGTGGGATTACCTAGATCCTGTACGAAAGTAAGAAGTAACTTCTACCTAAATAAATACGCTAAACTCTGAAATATTCTTCCAAAAAACATAAGACTTTGTACCTCACTATGTGATTTTAAATCACATCTGAATTCATTTCTCACATTTGAAAAATTAATGAAACTTCTCAACCTAGATGTCTCATTAGATGAACTATACAATCATGGCATTGCTGGATATTAACAGTGATATCAGTTTTTCAACATTCATAATGAACATTCACTCGGTCCCTTAGTAGAAGAATTCCGGCTCACAAACGAGGCAACACTGCGACACCGAATCTTTCACGAACACCCACCTTTGAAAATGTTAATAATTATTGTCCATTTTTATGCTTCATGTATACAAACAACTTTGATAATTATCGATCATGCTTAGCATGCCTTGGAATTCCAAGAATAAAATATTTATTTATTTATTTATTTATTTATTTATTTATTTATTGTTATCCCGCTTCACAGCACAGGCAACCACTAATACCCTACCGGCGTTAATCTCCAAGCAGCCAACGACATGCGGATGAAAACGTACGGCCAGCTCCTTCTGCTGACAAGCCTGGGTTAATAAAGAAATTCACCATGGAGAATAATCGTCGCAGATGTTCGCAAACCGATCATCGAATACGACCTCTTTACAAAGTTTGGATTGGTAGTCGACGTACAGCTCAAACCACTGTTGGACAGCAAATCAGCAGTTCGAGGAAAAGGAACGACGACGTCGATCAATTCAGTCGGACTGAAACTCGATCAACCTGACGACAATTTTTAACGCGGTTACTGGACTATCCGGCTATCTACCAGCCTACTCGAAAGACGCAAGTCTTCCGACACGGGATTACTCACCGCATATTCACATGAACGCATGCCCCGGAAGATTGTGCCCTGCCATGCTAGCCGCCAACCAGGCGGAGTCCAAGCAACTGCTACAACTTTGCGTTATCCGTCCCCATAACGGCCCATTGTCAATGCCCTTACATATGCTTTCTAAGAAATCACATTAATGCTAACTATGTGGCGATTATAGAGGAAAGAATTAGCTGACAGTTCCTGACAGGTATGCCACGCCTCACATTTAGGAGTTCTCTGTAAGCGCTAGCGGCAAGAACATTGTTTGCAAAATCGACCTTGTTCGTGCTTATCGCCAGTTCGTGGTATCACTAGCCGAGGTTTTCAATACTCCTGTCACAAAACCCTCCGGTCATTTTTGTAGTAGTCAAAAGTGATCAAGTCAGTTAAATGTTTTAGACATATCCAGATAGGAAGCATGGATGCTAGCTCATTCGTCAACCGCTCGGTACAGTCGTTTAACACCGTCAACAAGTTTGTTAAGCATGAGCGAGATTTACGAAAATCATGCTGCGCTACAGATAGCTTATTTTGTGATTCCAAGTGATGAACTACTTTTTCCGTCACTATGCGCTCTAGAACTTTGGATATCACATGAAGTTTTGTTACAGGACGGTAGTTTGCAGGATCTGAACGTCTATCCCCTTTGCAGATTGGTGAAATTACCCCTGTGTTCCACTTTGTTGGCACCACTTCTTTGGTTAGAGAATGTTTAAACAATTCACTTAAAGGTTCACATAGATAATGGCCACAGGATTTCAGTATGGTCGGAGTGATTCCTTCCGCTTCAGGACTTTTCCTAAGGTTCATTCGACACAAATCTCTTTGTATAATCGCTGAATTCATCTCGATTTTAGTCAGCTGTTGAATCACCGTTGATGGCGTCGATCTAATCGATAACGGACTACATACTTCAGCATAAAATTGAGCAAGTGCATCAGCTGTTTCCTTTGATGAGACCGTTAATTCCTGGAACAGGAAACATCCCTGGTCTCACGCAAGATCGATCATTGACAATACGATATAGCAATTTAGGATATCCTTTCATTTTCAAAGATAGAAAGCGACGGTAATTTTGCATTTCCCTTGATAAGAATGTTTACTTTATTGCGAATTCTGCAAAATTTTGCGAATCATGTCGATCAGCTCATGGAATGTATGATCAGATGTGTGTAGAGGATGATCTTATCTGTTAAAAAGATGAGGCAGGTTCAAATCCCCCATGACCAGTAATTGGGCGCTTCGCATCTCTCAGGCATAGTCTATAATAACCTGTCGTTTTGAGCATCCGTCGGAGGCGGAGGGCGATATATAATGCCAATTATACAGTCGTCCAGACTCCTGTGTAAGGCTACACCAGAGGGTATCTTCAGATTCGAGGTTGGGATCGTAAATGTTTATGCACTGAAGACGTTCGCGACAGTATAGAGCCACACTACCACCTTTTCTTGGACGATCGTTCCGTTATAGTATCATGTTTGGGATCAACAGTTCGCTCTTATTCAAACAAGATTGAATACCGATTTTCAGTCACAGCAACGAGGTCTGGTGAGTATCATTTTCACAGCTAGGTCAGTTCAGCAAATTTATTAAACAAAATTTGGGCATTCGTATAGAGACACTTTATTGAGATTTTAGCATGTAACAACGAGTCAGTAACAGTATTTATTGGTCCGACGCTGTCAACGACGGGCATTTGTAGTTTTTTTGAAACAAGTTGAGGTATTTTCACTGGCGACTTTGTGCCAGTCTCGGATGATTTTGCAAAGGAACGCTGCAATTTGACAGCATCAACGACTCTGGAATTGCACGATCTAGCGTTATCATGTAATCTCTATCTGTATAGTTTTACTTCGGATCGGACAGCATCTGCTCTACTACTTGACAAAAATGTAATATTTAGTGGATTTGAGCATTTTTCTTGATCGTTCGGCGAGCATGTTATTCGGTATGTGTCGACGACTACAGAATTCGAGGAGCCGATAGTCTCAACAATAAATGACCGCTATTTACGATCGTGTTTTTTTCTTTCATAAACCCTGGTGGCTTCTATATTTTCAGGAACATCGAGCAGAATAATACTCCTTGATGCTGCTTGATCCCGACCAATCGGTGTTCGTTGTCTTTCCAACCAAGGTACGTCAGCATATATACGGTGGTGTGAGTCACTTTGTGCTCGGAGCAAATACGAATTAAATAAGACATTTTCCATGTCCCTTTCGTTGGTAAAGTGATCCTAAGCAAACGTCGTTTGTCTTGGTTCGTATACTTCGGGTGATGAACGAGCTAAGTTACTGAAGCTGGGTGTATACAATTTAAGCCAATTCGATGACAAATATCTAACCAATTATCAAGGTCACGTTTTTACCTTGCATGAAAGAGCGTGATTTCTGACTTAGTAATATTGGTGCAGATTACGCTTAAAGTCTTTCCGTGCTTTGTAGAGTATTTTGGCTTCTTTGAAGCTGGTTTCTCGAACACAACACTTCAGGAGGATGGCTTTTGTTTTGACTCGGATGTATCTATCTCCTGGGTGTCTTGTAGCAATATTTCGGAATATTTAGGGGCTCTAGTGATGACTGAAGATGCATTTTAATGTTTTGGATACATTGTTGTTGGTTTGATCAATAGCTCCATTGAATGTCTCATTTTTCCAAACTGGTTTGCCAGGTGTGACGGTCTACTCTACGTTTCATTAGGCTCTTTACCTACAGTCAAGTATCTACTGTTATGGCGAACGTCGTTATTTGACTGCCTTCAGCTAGTACAATCATAACAAACTGATGGGTGTTTCTCATCGTTCACAAGCCTCACACAATCATTAGTCAAATTTAAATCGCATGACGCGTGTTGGTGGAACCCGCAGAAAGTACATTTAACTGAAACAGTATCAACGCTTACCGGGTATAAACGCGTGATGCAGGTGTCACAACGATTGCGAGTCGCCGTCGCATGAATACTTCTCACGGTCACAGCTGAATCGATTTTTTCTTTGTCTGGGCAGTGGATCTCGTGACACGTTCGTACTTGTTTGTGGGTTGCATAGGGTGTCTTGTCGATTGAGTGATTTGACTGTGTTCGGTGACGAGATTTTGGCATTGAACAATTAATCCGCGATAACTCGTGAACCACAGAAGATATAACACGAAACAAGGTATCAAAACTTGTAGCTCAATGTGGTCTTTGCATTAATGGCAAAATCGTAGGATAGTTGGTGCTGCGAAAACCTTCGTGCGCGTGAACAAATTGGTCTTTTGCCGTCAAACTGGTAACTTTGCTGTAGGTCGACTGCACGATCGAAAAGTATTAAATCCAATAGATATCGTCGAGTGGTACATGGAATTTATTTAAATGGTATAAATCCGAACAGATGCAACGAAAATCTGATCAAAATTGTCAGAGCAACGAAAAATACGTCCCACATATATATATATATATATATATATATATATACATAATAGTTTATATATATATAATATAGATATTACTCTGACAATTTTGATCAGATTTTCGTTGCATCTGTTCGGATTTATACCAATGCCATACTTCCAGTCTTGTGGTAACCTACCACACTTCAAGGATTATTGGTAGTTTACAGCCAGTGGTTTGTGTATAACACCTGCCAATGCTTTTAAAAGCATGGGGTGTATCCGCTCAGAACCAGGTGCTGAAGGTACATTAAGTCGTTCGACTAAATACTGCACTATTTCTGTCGAGATCAGAATGCCCGGTATTTCAGCGCCACTCTCATTGAGCATTGGAATTGGAAATGTCTCATCCGTGCACACCAAGGTGTTTTAATCAATATATTAAACAATATACATTTGCTCGTGCGTACTGGTTCTGCTTTCTTCGCTGGTGCTGAATTATTGATAGTTTGTGGATCACAACGGTTAACGGAAGAATTGACGTATGACCCCATTTTCCAGATTCGGGAATTATCGTTGTGATCATCGTGACGTACCGAAGTTGTTAACATTTTTTGTTGTGGATAATGACAATAAATTTTCACTAGTCGTGGGTTCGTTCCTTTGTCTGTTCTTAATGTAACATTTTCTTTTATTTTTGCACTCATACACTACACGTTCAACTAAAATAATGGAATATACAATAAGCGGAATATGAACAGTCAAAAATAACAATGAATATTTGTTTGTCCATTTACACACGTGGCTTTTTATCTTTTCATTATATTTTATGATCGAGTAAACAAATCATGTTAGTGGAAAATAGAGATGATGCACTCTCTCCTTTGGTGTCGGTTCATTGCAATTGTTGCTAATGTGTCGAGCCAACCAAAATCTACTTCACCTCTTAAACCCAATTTAGACAAGCGCGCCCTTCCAACCCAATCTAAACCAGAAGTGAGCCTTTTCAAGCAACTCTTCCAAGTTACTGACTGACCACCAGCCACTTTTTTCCTTTTTGTACTAGCTGACGCACAGAACGCTTAGCTTAAAAACTACTAAACTTTCATGCGCAGGACGTGCACCCACCAGCGGATACGAAGTCGGTTAATGGCTGCCTGAAGGCCAGTTCCGGTGTTTCCTGAGACGCAGCGCCTGACAAGAGAGTTACAAACGTGGTGTTGCCACTGATCGCGAGCATTCCTTCGCCAACAACGTTGGTCGAAGAACTCCAGTATCCTAATTTCTTTTGCGCGAACTGTCCAAAATTCACAGCAGTAAAGCAATACTGTCTTTGTTTAGGTGGAATATTTTCTTTTTAAGCTCGAGCATAAATCGCGTCTCTTCTAGGACACTTAAGTCTGGCAATTGCCAGTCTGATTTTAGCAATTCTGCACGTAGCTTTCTTCACTATCTCACCCCAAGCAAACACCAAACTTCATAGGTAGTTGAACTGCTCGAATTTGTTCATTGATGACACATGTCGCATGCAAGAAAATGAAGAGAAAAGGTTAAACGCTAATAATATTTAAACACTTAAAGGAAATATATCGCACTGTTATTCATATTCAATGAAATATTATATTATTCATATTCTTTCGAAGGCTTATTCCTGGTTGTTATGCAACCTGCAAATTTGTTTTTCATATCGGTTTACGCTTCTGAAGTGCGGTCGCATTTTGGTTGCTCTGACACTTTTGGTTGTTTCTTCGGAGAATCTTCTCGGATTTATACCATTCCAAGATTTTGGTGTTACTTCCGACGATAGTTATCGGAATTCATACGTTTTGCTCATGTGAACCGATCAACAGTAATGCTACCGTTTCAAGGTATATATCCCAGTTTGCTCAAGCACGCAAACGCTTTCGCATGGCATACTATCATACGGTTTTTGGTATCATCGCAAATATCGCACCAAGTTACGCATTTTGATACGTGATTCAGTGATCTATCTTGTGTGCATACCGAGTTATCGTGCATTATTCGCTAAATGACGAAATCACGAGTTCAAACACAGCTGTATCTACGAGTCGAACAAACGCTCATCTCTTAACCGACCAGCACCCTAGAGAGCGTTATAAACGTCTTAAAGCCGAAACCGTTCATATCGAATGCCTCATTAACCAGAGTTGCATCGAAAGTAAATTCGCTTAGTGTTATCTGCACCAACGTGCAAGAGTCGACTAAGACGTTATTCTTGAATAGACACCAGAGTGACTTGGCTTAATGGTTAAAACTTTGCTTTTGGATTAATCTAAAAGCATTCCACCCGGTTTCGTTGATTCGCTTGAGTTGTCCCCCCAAAGCGCTACACGAAGATAAGCCGCGGTTGCTCAAGGTAGTATTGTAAAATGAGAAGGATTTAGACGATATACTTTTATCAAAATACTTGCTACTGGATGGAAAATACATCTCGTATATTTGTTGATGTGCCCTTGTCAGAGCGGGTAAAATCACCACCAGAAGGGAACTAAGACAAAAATGACCGCAATAAGCGCACCCTTGTTCTCTTTAACGTTCCAGAAGATACCACTTGTTCAGATGCAAAGTGTAAATCCAACCACGACATAAAACAGTGGTGATTTATTGGTAACGCTATCGAAACCAGCAATGCAGCGGTTATCGATAGTTTCCGAATCCCGAAGTCACCGAATTAGGAAGGTATTGGTCCACGACCCCTTAAGCTGACACTTTTGACCACCATTATGGTGGACACCGTTCTAAACAATTGGAACCATTATCGATACAAATTTCCACGAGAGATCTAAATTATCAGTAAACACCTGAAAACTGACTCTATCGTGGAAGCTGATGCGACTGTTGGTACTGAGCACAGCGATGCCGGGAATCCAGATCCAAAAACGGATGTCGACCGACGCTATCGGAGTCGGTGACACGTACTCAACTTATTTGCTCAAATACTCATCATCCAACACTTTTATCCGGATTAAACATCAAATGTTTGTACACAAACGCACAATGCTTGATAAACATGTTACCTAAGGTAATCGAGCTTTGTCAAAAATATTCACCAATCCTGATTGATAGCCGTAACGAAACCAGGTTAAATCAGAAATTTGCTCAGGAGGAAATTTCCATTCCAAACATGTTTCTTTTTCATCGTGATCGTATGGAGCGTGAAGTACTTGACTTAATCCCTTGAGTTCCTGGAGGAACATAGGGCCTCGGCAACTTGTCTCCACTTTGGTCTGTCCATAGCAGCCAGTTTGATGTCGTTCCAGTTAAGTCCACACTTGCGGATTTCCTCTTCACACGAGCGCTTCCGAGATAGCCTTGGGCGTCCGACCCGTCTCTTCCCGATTGGGTTCCATACCAGAGCATGACGCGTGATGTCATCATAAGGTTTCCGCAAGGTGTGCCCAACCCATCTCCACTTTCTTCTACTGATCTGCTGGGCGATCGGGTCCTCAGCAGCAATCTGCCACAGGTCTTGATTCCTTATCTTTTCTGGCCATTTTACCCCAATAATTCGACGAAGGCAATTATTGTGGAATGATTGCAAGCGGCCAGAAGACTTTGCTGTCACTCGCCAGGTTTCCGATCCATAGAGTAGCACGGATTTGACGTTGCTTCTGAATATACGGAGTTTCGTGCGTTTTGATAGAACCTTCGACTCCCAAATGGGTTTCAAAGCTATGAACGCGTATCTTGCTTTGCCGATTCTGGCGACTATGTCTTCGTCCGTGCCACCACTTATTGAAACAATGCTGCCGAGGTAGACGAATTGCGTGACGTCTTTGACTGCTTTACCATTGATGGTGATTGATGGGTGCTCATCAGTTAGCACACGGAGGACTTCTGTTTTTTCGGTATTCACGCGTAGTCCTGCATATGAAGCAAAGTGTGCTAGTCTATCGGTCTTTCTCTGAAGACGTTGGGGGTCACGTGATATCAAGCAGACATCATCAGCGTATTCCAGATCCTCCAAATGCTCGGATTCCTTCCAATCGATACCATTCCTCTCACCTTTTACTGTCTGTTTCATTATCCAGTCTATTATCAACAGAAAAATCATTGGGGACAACAGGCGTGAAGTAGGTGTTGCTATTTTCTACAATCAACACTTCACGTTCAGAGAAATCACGGATAATGGTTTGATACTGGGAGATAAACTTTGGTGTTCACTTGAATTAGCAGCAGGTGAAAACTGTGCTGTTGGTGTTATTTACCGACCACTGTCAGCAGACGAAGCATACAATGCTAGTTTATTTGAGAAAACTTAGCTGGTGGTATCCAGATATCAAAACAATGTCTGATCAAGGTTGACTTTAATCTCACAACTTTACTAAAAAGCGAGATTCCACCGGTGAATACTCTTGATCATCTATTCTACGAAATGTATAACGAAATTTCTTTATTTAGCCATTAAGCAATTCAAGGTTATTCAAGGAGTTTAATGGTCTAAAAACAATAACCTCAACCAGAAAACCATAAGATGGTAAAAATTGAAATGTAAGTGTGTAAAAAGGATATGGAATTAGATTAATCAGTATATAAGTGTTCAGGAAACGAATAATTCAATAAAAATTCGACTAATTTCGTTTTAAATTCATGCAAGCTAGTGGAGTGAACAACGGTAGAAGGTAAAATGTTCCTAGTAAAACAGACACGGACAGAATAAAAATACCCTCTACAGATCAGGCGGGAATGCGGGTACCACCAACACATATTCATGGGTCCGATAATTTCTCGTATCTCTTCGCGTGAATAAATTCTGTAGGGGATGGTTCGGGGTAATGAATATTTCGTAAAGTAAGATAAGGTCTCCTCTGATTCGTCTATTGGGAGAGTCGAAAAGATCCAGAGGCTAAATGACACCGTTCAGACTTGATCTTGTTCTGACGAGCGAGGAAAATGTAATCGAGAATATCCGCTATGAAGCACCACTTGGAAGGTGTGATCATGAAGTCATTGTTTTCGACTATATATCTGAAGCGAAAAGAGCTAGTGATGCCCAAAAATTGATAAGAAAAATCGATACGGTTGCATTATCAATGACACTTCAATAAGTCACCGACTGGTCACCGATTAACACTGATGTTCAACAATGCTGGACATCGATACTTCAGAAAATCAATCAAAAAATAGAACTCCACTCAAAATATGTTTCAAAAAAACTGAAAAAGGGATTCAAATTCATGATCCGGAGTCGAACGAGGAAATTGATAAAGGTGAGAAACTGTACGTGGAGAAGCCACATACTGCAGTCAACACCTGAATCCTTGGAATCTTACCGTTTGCTGAGAAAAAAATGTTACTAAACTCGTCCAGGAAGATAAAGAAGGGCATCAAATCAGTCTGATGGATAAAATTTAACGAAACCCGAAGCTCCTCCTCCAGATCGTAAACAGAAAGGCCAGAGTAGAGCCAGGCGATTCCGCCTTATATACTACGACTGGAACTATATCCACTGGTCTGGAAGACGCTAACAAACTCGCTCAATTTTACTCTAGAGTGTTCCACCTAAACGAGCGCGTATGTTACGATATGTCTGCATTCAGATCACAGTTTAGCACAGTATACGAAATCGCTGTAAAACCCGAGAGTGTCCTGGTAAAGCTACTTGGGTTAAATACAAAAAATCCCCGTGTGATGATGAAATAACACCCTTCATCATAAAACAATGCGCCCATGCTCTATTATCACCACTCTCTGATCTCTTCAAACTGTCACTGAGTTGCAGCAAGGTTGCTAGTGACTGGAAAAGTAATCACTCCGATACACAATGAAGGGAATCGATAGGATGTGTCTAATTATAGACAAGTCAGGTTGTCGCCAGTGGTGTTTGTGTCTACTCATCAGTACCAAGTCTTTCGAAATATTCACAAAGCTTATCACAACGGTCCACATTGGAAGCACTAGACTCGAGTTTCGCTTTTATTAGAGCTCATCAGCAGTGCATATCCTGTCTCGGTTCCGATTCGAACCCAGGACCTTCACATTGTAGTCTCATGCCTTACAGCCTGAGATACCGACCCCCGTCTTCATGAATGTCTCTCCAGCCTGCACATTTGAGTAGCGTCATGCCCAACCAGTCGAGAAGGAACCAGCAACAACTATTGCGGTCGTCCAACCGATCTGATCTCCTCGTCAGGTCTTCTGGGCTCAGGCCGTAAGGCATGAGACTACAATGTGAAGGTCCTGGGTTCGAATCAGACCCGAGACAGGATATACACCGCTGATGAGCTCTAATAAAAGCGAAACTCGAGTCCAGTGCTTCCAATGTGGACCGTTGTGAAAAGCTTTGTGAATGTTTCGAAAGACTTGATACTGATGAGTAGACACAAGCACATGAATAAATTCTCCAAACACCCTTCAACGTCGCCAGTGGTCTCTAAAGTTCTCGAACGATTTTAGCTGACGAACTTATCAAGCATTTGGAACAAAATAAGCGTCTTTCCATCTCACTGCACAGATTCAGGACAAGACACTCCAGCATCACCAATATTCTCATAATGTTTGATAACTGGACTCGATAAGTGCATAATGAATACCCTAACCATGCTTGTTACTTGGATATGTCTAAAGCTTTTGACCGTGTTAACCACAGCATACTGCCACAAAAATGGAGCAACTCGGGGTGGGAAACAGATTATTGGCCTGGATACAGGATTACTTGACAGGTAGAGTTATCAGGGTTAGAGTTGATGGGGCACTATCCAGCCCAGTCGAAGTTACAAGTGGCGTACCTCAAAGCTCAGTCTTGGGGTCAATACTCTTTCTGGTGTACGCCAAAGATACACCAGAAATAGTACGCATCAAAATCATTTTATTTGAGGATCACACCAAAGTCTGGACTAGCGTACGCACCATAGAAATTGCTAAATTCTACAAAAAGATCTCGAAGCACTTCATACGTGGTACTTGCAAAACTACCTATCATTTAACATCAAAAAATGTAAAGTGTTAAACGTCGGTAAATCATTCGAATTCACAAACAACAGTTTTAAATCTCACAAAGCTACCACCTGATTACTTTGAAAATTAAAGCCTGCAATAATAATGTCCGAAAATCAGAATTGCGCAAACGAACTACAATTTCCCGCTTCACAACCGCCCGAGTGAATCCCGAGAAGATGGTCAAAAAGGCGGATAATACAAGCTACTCTACTCCAAGTGTATCCGTTATCTAACGTCATATTGCGTACATTAAGTGCTCTGTAATATGTTTACCTCGCTTTTCTTCCGTTCTGCATTCTGAGAGGACATTGATATGTATTAGTTACAATATTAACAGTGATTGGTTGACTCTTTGATGTAGCCTTAAACAGGAGCCAAATGACAACTGAATCTTCCGGAATAATCTATCGTCCTCCGCCCTTGACGGATGCTGGTTATAGTCTATTCTGAAGAAATGCGAATTTCCCAATTACTGGCCATAATGGACTTCAACCACCCTCATCTCTTCACCGGATCAGATCATCTAATACACACATAAGATCATAAATTTCGTGAGTTGATCGACACGCTTTTACTGCATAAAATGTGTCCAACTTAACTAAAAGAAGAGGAACAGAGTTGCCGTCTGTTTTGGATTTAGTTGAAGATATTGACTTTATTTCCCTCATCGGTCGAAGTGTTCATGTGAGGTTTGGAGAATATGTTGTTTATATTTGTGACTACTCATCCGTGCCAAGCCCATCAAACTATTCACAAAGTTGATCACGACGGTCCATAATGGAAGCACTGGACTCGAGTTTCGCTCTTATTTGACCTCATCAGCAGTGCATATCCTCCGCTTCGTGGGTGGGATTCGAATCCCCGACCATCACCATGGTAGTCCCACGCCTTACCGACTCGGTCTACCATCCACCGTTTGACAGATCGCAGTTAAGCGTTTATGAACTTTTCTCTAAGAAACTTCATACTAAAATCGAAGAACACCGAAAGCGTGTCCAGAGACAGCCCCTGGATGCAAGGGAATATCAATCCCTCATTCGTGAATCCGCCTTAGCGGAGCACGTTTTAGATACACGCCACAGCGTCGATCTAGACAACGTTGAAGTGTATTAAACCGTATGGCGAACGCCTACGTGCGGAGGCGGTGAAAAGTTTCAAGACAGGTCGACTTGCGGTCAATAAGTTGGATTGTGCATTAATCTCCACAATCTGGCGCTTAGCACTGATGCGAACGTAAATAGCTAATGCTCATCTTATACCTACTTATTAATTCGATTTTTTCTCTTTCACTTCGAAAATTGTTTAGTTATATACATTTACGCATGTGGGCCATAGTGCCAACCAAACTTGACCAGCAATCGATTTAAATATGTTTGGGACCGATTGTGTATTCATATTCACTGTAGGCGTACTATAGGCTGTTTAGAGGTAAGGTCAAATAAGTGGTGGTGGGTTGACTACTACTTGATCATGTTCCCTGTGCTGACTAGCACCCTTGGTCTGACGAAGCTACGGTATCAGAAGTGAAACGTTACCCAAAAACTACTTCAACCGATTGCACTCAAATTTCTTTGCAAACTTGACCATGTTCACTTATATTAGATTAATGTGTATATACACAGTAGCACGCAAATCAACCACTAATCATTGTCATGCCTACGTGACGTAACACACCGTAGGCGTACTATAGGCTGTTTAGCGGTAAGGTCAAATCAGTAGTGGTGGGTTGACTGACTATCACCCTTGGTCTGACGAAGCTTCTGCTTGAAACGTTACCCAAAACCTGCTGAAACCAATTGCACTCAAATTTCTGTGCATTAAGAATACATGATCGAACCCAATCTTATTCAAATTGATCGCAATTTTGAATAATTTTTCGAACCGAGTGCAGAAAACTCACCAACTCTCACATATAATCGGTTTGAAAATCAGAATTATTTCTACCAATAATAAATAAAACTTGTTTAAATCACCCGAACGTTCCTTAATCGTTAACGTCATAACGAACGTAAGTCGATCAGAGCTCGTTTTTGCTATCAAGTGAAACGTTATTCATTTGGTGCACCGTTTAATTTAACAATGGACTTTACGCACAATCATATTTTAGCCAAGCTATTGTAGACAAGTGAGCATTGAATTTTCAACATTCGATCTCGAGTGCCACTCAATCTCGAGTAACCAATTAGGCAGCCGAACAGCCGAGTATCTGAGTAAGTTCGTGCAAACTACAATATGATCAGGTTCAGGGAACCTTGAAACAGTGGAATAGTGTTAAACTAAGGTGCACTTGTATGCTACTGATAAATAGGGTTCTTACAAAGAACCACGATGTTTAAATAGAGAATTACAAATAGATTCTTTGTCAAGAACTCGAGGCGATTATAAACGACCAATATATTTTGGTGCTCACATCTCCATCCCTTGCAAAACACAACCGGTTCTTTGTGAGGCAGGCTCACTGAACCTGATCTTGCTGTCTTCACCTGATGACAGTAAACAGCCAGAAACCGGTCGTGGTGTGTAAGGGATCGAGATATGAGCACAGAAATATATTAATCGTTTATAAGCGCTTTGAGTGCTCCACCAAGAATCACTTCGTGATTCTGCATTTGAACTTCGTCGTTTTTGTAAGAACCCTGTTTAACAGTGGCATACAAGTATCCCTTTGTTTACTTTAGTTTCGGTTCGGCAATGTGAACAGGGCGATAACTAATCGGAATAGAATTTTAAACTGTTACAATTTGTTGATGACAAGATGGCTGTTTATATAAAACTGTACATTATCCTGTCGTTTTATCGGAAACTCAACTTAAGTCTACTGACGCGTGCTACTGAAAAATAATTTATCCACGGCCGCTTTCTACATTTTAAGTGAAGCTATCAAAAAGTAGATGCTAGAAACAAATTTTAGGAAATAAATTGTTTTTATTAAAGAGCAAATATGATTAAGCGAAGTCATTAATCAATACTGTCATTTGCCAATTAAGCGGAGAGACTCGTTGTATTACATGGTTAACCGCATGCGCATCCTGTGATGACGCCTACTTCTAAATGATGGAATTTAAATTCGAATTTGACCGAATCCAGCTGAATGAAGGTCAGTGGTTTGGTGGACGAACTGCTGCAACAACCGGCCTCAGCATTACCTGAACTATTCAATCTGAGGTACGCTTCCGAAATCCAATCATTTTCGTTTGCTTGAGGTGTACAATTTCTCTCATCTGAGTTGAGTAAAGAAAAAAAGTAATCAGAAGCTAGTAGAACAATGAAAGATGCATTATGCAAATGAAACTTGTTAGAGCATCCTCACTCCAAGTAATAATATTTTATGATTAAACCCTAATATAAGTCAATGCGTATGTGTCTGGACGATTCTAACCTGTGCAAGATCCGCTGCATCGTGTCAGTCGTAGCTCGTTCGGAAAGATGATATCCCGTAGCAATTTGTGTTTTCTAATGTCATCTCGTTTAAGTAGCCGTTCTTCTAGACAGCACGTTGAATTTACCAAGACTTTTCCGAATGATTCCATACATGTATGTAGACTGCGCGTTGAACGCCTCAGTAGTTTTCTATGCTCAGTGTTATCACGGTAGTTCAACTTTAGATGACTTGTTCGTTCGGTGTCTGATTCCAATAAGCCGACAGTTCCACTTTTCATTAATTCTGAGTGACCAGGTAAGTGAGATTTGAAGCTACTTTCTAGCTTCAATGTCATAGGATAATGCGATGACAGTGAAAGACGCTGAATTGAACGGACCATTTCGGTGACATCCATGGTAATTTCCCCTTTATATTTTCTAACATGTTGCTTAAATTGGAATTCCCGTAAAATCATCGTTTGCGTGGCAATGGATATCGTAATTAGACCGCGATTAAATTGTGCGCCATTGATAACCGATAATGTGGCATTCATGATTGGATCCGCTGGGAAATCACTTGGTTGCTGGATTTGCAGGCAGGTTCTCAGGTACCGATGTTCTTCATCCATGCACCGTACTGCAATTTTGAATGGCGTGATATTTAATGGTTTGTAAATCAACATCGTTTAGTTATATATTAGAGATGAATAAAAGATTATGATTTTCTTTAATAAAGAAAATTCACAAAATACTAGATATCTGGTTATGCATCAAAAACATTTTTGAATACCGTACTTCCCTAACGAAGAATTCCATAAATTCAACACGTAACCAATTCAACTATGTTGCTTGGAATCCATTGCAATTAGGAATGGTTGAAAAAAGCATTATGATTTGTTTTACCAGGTTTCAATATTAGCATCGATTTTTCCAGAGCGCGGGTGTCTTCATGTTTGATGCGTCCAGATTGTAGATCATCGCTGAACTGATGACTATTGAGCATGTCGATGCACTTTAGCACTGCTGACGGTAAAGCTTCTTGATTTACATTGTGAGTGACTTCTGCACGTGAGTTCGCGTCAGTTATTGTACCTGTAAATATATGTAGAATATTAATCATTTTGTATGAAGAATGTTATGTTGTAAACACGTCCACAACTAATGACCTGATGTTCACTCACACAATATGAAGATAATTATTGCTGCAGACAGACCCATTGTAATCGTTTTCCAATTTTGCAGATGTTGATGTACGGTTTCTTTTACTCGGTCTCCTTTTATACATCGAGTTCACTGAATACGTCCAATGGGTTGTTTCAGAATTTCCACAACCAGAATGCGGTGTGTAGTAATATTTTCATCCAATCAAAAGGATTTGATGCATCGTTTTGTTTGTCCTTCCGAAATCCTTAACGCTGACTTTGTGTTAAGTTTAACCCGATCATATGTGTTGATTCCGGGGATAAAATACATTAGCAAATTTAAAAAAACTTTATTCATCTTTGCATGAAAACATGCACCCGGAAAATTATTAACGAGATGTTGCGAAATTTAAACCAAGGGTTATAGTTTTTAATGCTAGTGGAAACTTATATATAGCTCTTTCTCTGCACTTCCCCCACGACGTATCTGGTGTTCTGAAAAGGAATTTTTACTATTAAAATTAGGTGTTAGTGCTATTGCAAAACTAATCGATTTAATTCGAGATATGTTCGTTGATCCACAATACACTTTAATCGATACACCAGTGCACACTAACTGCATGAAGACCTTGTGGTCTGTAGATCCTTCTCCACTCGATGCCACTATCCCGTCTCTTATTCAAGAACAAAATACTTTTACTTTATCGGGCCAATATCTAGTTGACCAATCAAATGATGTTTCAAATTTAAACACGCGACGACATATTTGGAACCTGTCATAAGATATCCGACCAAAAGACTTGTAAGTCATTTTGTGTTCATTGTTTGGTGAAATAACTTTGATTACATGAAATCCATTTACACTAATAAAGCCGTTTTCTTATTCTCTTCTCCTCTTGTTCGTAGGGTTAGATGCATCAAATCCTAAATCTATTTGTCATGGCATATGCAGTTTCCGTTGGTTTGAATGTCTTCAATTTTATGTTAGCTTATCGATAATAGAAGCTCTTTAGTATGAATGAGAAGCGAAAGGTTTGGCTTAATCCTTTCCAGTAAACCATTATTCCTCTCAAAACATCTCAATCTCATGGTGATGAGGATGGATATACATCATGTGGTCCCTGTAGATAATAGTCTTCATGAATCTATTATATGAATAGTTATCTTTTCGATAAGAAACACGATCCTGATTAAAAAAGTTTCCCGTTGAAATTGAAAAACTCCTTTTTGTCACAGACGAATGTGACTAAGCGCTTCTGAATTATGACTCTCCCTGTTTCATAACTAGTCAATCGAACGTAGTTCTGCTAAGAATCGACGATACTGAATCTGTTACTTATCCACTTAAATGCCTCAAATAACTATGATATCATGGTCATGAAAATTTCTAAAATTATTCATGCAGTTGTGAGGTAAAACTCGGGAACAATAAAACCTAATATATGAGCAGTTTATGTGACAATTTGGCATCATAGTAATGAATGTCTATGGATAAAGTCACTGTAGCCAGACTTCGTTGCACGAAGTATGATAAATTACGTTCGAAAGATGATCTGATTGTTAAATTGTAGCTCCATTGTAGGCGTAACCGTCAAAAGTAAGATAAATGAAATACTTTTACGCTATTGCCATCTGTCCAAACTGACTTAATTCGAACGGCGAAGAGACATTAGTCGGCTTTGGCGTATATGTGCGAGGCATGTGAGCACAACACTATATGGGTCAGAATATCTTTTGGATTTATATTGTACCGTCGATTAATCTGAAGTTATTGGGTACAACTAATAGAATTTTGTCAATCCATGTTACATATGCCATACGGCTTTGCTAACCACATGAATTGAACCCGAATTTCAATTCACGTTGTCAAACAGCTTTACGGGCCCCCTTGTAATCAACTGATGGCCTCCATTGGCCGAGGTCTAGCTTTTATGTAGCTCGCAATCCCACGATTGTCTCATGGTTCACAGTGTTATATATGACTTATTACTCATATTAGGGAGAAGCAATCTCACCCGCTGGTAGTACTCGGCCTATCAGCGGCATTTGTGAGCTCTTAGAATCAGCAACTCAGCATCCGAGAGCGCTATCTGATCCACCACAGATTTGAGATGGCGTTCCACATTGCTTTCAAAGTATGCGGTTAACAGTATGTTCTCCCTAAATCGTAGTGTCAATGTCAAGAGCTCTTATATCTTTTTTACAAAATTCTTTAGACCGTAAATGCGGATGCCCAAAGTTCGACTTCCTGATTTCAACTAACCGTGAAAAATACTATCATTTTCATACTATACACAGGACCCATCCATCGTAGGTGATGCATTCCTAGTATGGTGAAAATGTTCGTTAGACCAGCTTTAGGAAGCACCAACATTTGTTACTTTGTCTATCTATGATATATTCAAGATGCGACGGATGTTATGTAAGTGAAAAGCACTCAGCTATCATTCGTGTTTGCGTTGATGGTCCAACCTTCGCTGCACTCAATAAGGAAGCGTTTATTTGGGGTTTGCTTGCATCGATTTTGTTTATCGTATTCGTGGCTTTTTTCGTCATTCAAGAACAAATCATATTTTATTAATATGGTTTTTTAATCCTTAATATATATACAACTCACTAATAACATGCGATTCTTTTGCGGAGAGATAATCATTAAACAATTTGTATTCTTCTGTTAATAGCATTCTAAATTCATTCAAGTGTAAATCCTTGCTTCGTTAATATCGTAATCGTACGCTTCACAAAGTTTGTTCAGATAATTTAAAATGCTTCGTTGAGTCAAATCGTTTAATTAAATTTTATTTCAACACCTCAAGGTTAATTCGTTGAATTTCTAAAATCCTTTAGTATTTGAACATTAAACGTGTTTATAGTTCGTAATGAGTACTTTTTCAACTCTACACTTTTGTAATGTAATCATGCCGATTTCAGTGGTGATTAACCAAACGAGTTTCAATAGGGTTTACATCGCTCGTGATTACCATACAGAACTGATGATGTATATGCTAGTCATTTGATCCACCTTCCTTTTCTGCCCACACGTACAAACTGAAACAGGATTCCGGTTGTTTGCCGTCATCAAGTGGATACAACAAGATTAATGTAAAGAAATATGTAAGCAATCGTTTAGAGCAGATTTTGGTAGTTTTACCTTTGACACAGAGGCTTCGTTAGACAAAGTGTGTTCATCAATTACCTTGTCCTGATTATCACCGTTGGTCTGAAAAACCTTCGGTGTCAGAAGTGAAAGTCTACCGAAAAAACTACTAGAACCAATTCCATTATGAATACACGATCAGTCCAAAACAAATTTGAATCAGTTTCGATTAGTTTCGATTAACTTTGAGACAGCGGGAACTTGGCATACAAAACAAACTCCTCACTCATGCTTATACGGTGAACTGAAAATGAGTATGCTTTATTAGGATATACCTCCATTTTACTAGCAAATAAGCCATCCTTTTAAAATACCGAATCTAATCCTTGAAGATGAATGGTATTGCTGTGGTAATTGTGTGCTCCAATGGCCTCGATTCAGTAAAAGAAGAATGAATCGCGGTATTGTTTTGATTTGATGGGAAATCACTTGTTGAACGGAAATTTTGCGGGTTCAGTAACGAACGTATGTAACTTTTCATGCAAGATCATCAGCGCTACAAATTTTAATTTCCTATGTAAACAAACGAATTAGCTTCATGTGACTAGAACAAATTCAGCTTTCTGAAAATGCTTAGATTGGTGTTTAAAACTACTCGCGGTAACGCTTTACAAACTACGAAATAATTCGTAAAATATATATTATCGTACAAGCGATATAAGCCAATCTTCAGTCGAAACCATGAAGTAAATATTTATATGCGTCTAGTAATCTCGAGGTAACAAGCAGAGCCATCACTACGGGTCAAATGAATCTTAAGAAATTTTTCTGTTTTAATTAATCCGTTTTCGAACACCACATCCGGTTTGTAGTCTCTACACAGCACGCGTACAAATTCTAAACTAAATCAACATCATTTTAAACAGCGTAATAATGCAAACCTAGCTTGAACCTCACACCACTGTGGGATAAGTTTTAGACGGATACCTATGAACTAAAATTTAATAACTAAAATATCGAAAATTGCATGATCCGTCCCTATAACACAGATTATTGTGTCAAGCTTGCTTAAAAGGTGCTCGGAAACACGAGCCGTATTTACGTTTATTCCATTGCCCGCGCACCCGATCGTCTGTCTAAGTCTGCTTAATGTAACCAGATCGCATATCTATCGTTGATTGTGTCAAATGAAACGCAAGCAACTATCATTATTTCATCAAACACATTCACGGGCACTGGACATTCGTGATATTGAGCAGGTTGCCTCTGCTTAACTTAACATACAGTTGTTTAAAAATTTCAACTAAATTTCTCTTGTTTTTCGGTAGATCATTCCAAAAATGTAGTGTCGTGAAATTGGCCAGCTTTTAACCACACCTTAGCTTATGGACATGAAGATCATCGCATTTCGCATGGCAAAATTTGATCCACATGCTGTCCTCGTGTGTAAAAGCTTATTCAGTCGTTCACGTAGATAATAATAACAGTTTCAGTCTCACCTGCATTTGAGTATTCGCCAAGCATCCTCAAGTTGTTCTGCAATTAAATTTTTCGTATGGTATCCAGGTAGCCAAAACACTAGTTGAGTATTATCAGCAGCAATGCTTATGCTGAAATCTCTGAGTTTGTCGGTCTCTCGAAGGCTAGTTTACTTCAATAGAATATTCCACTTTTAATAACCACAGAATGGCTAGATATGTATATAATGAATTACTATTCATAGATGCGAATCAGTGGAATATTGTTGGAATTTAAGTAGTCAATAAGCATACTCTGTTTGAGCTATTTAGTGGGCTTCAACTATCACACTTTCCCGGTGTACCAGCAGGACTATACAATCTATTTTAGAATCAGAAAAATAACTGCAGCAGAATTATTATTTGTTCTATGTCTACACATTAATCCAAGGTGATTAATTATTCAATATAACTCAAGGTTGGAATCTCATATTAAACGCAAGTTTGGTTCAAAATGGAACTATCGCTGTAGGGATAACATTCAGAAAAATATAACGATCGATAAAAATCTTCATGATGGCAAACAGGGGATAATCTAAATACGGTTCTCCGTTCAGTTTCACTGCACTTACATGTCATCAAGTGGAAATATTAGGCTTACATTCAGTGAGTCTAGAAACATTTATGACATATATCTTTATAGATCGGAATTCTTTGCATGCCATCTGTGCACTGCCTCCTGAAAATATTTCATTCTTGTAAAAATAAAGACTATATGCACATTAAGTGGCCCGCACACTAATGGGTTGGAGTGGAAGACGTGGATGTAAAACACTTATTAAGGCACAAGTTTGGTCATAATACTCATACGTTAGTATGCGCAAGGCGATCGTCCGAATCAACGGGGAACAATCGCAGGCTATTTATGCATCTAGTGGCGTACCGCCAGGTTCAGTCCTCGGGTCATTACTTTTCTTGGCTTACATCAACGACCTACCAGAGATGCTCGCATGCAAGGTGATTGTTTTTTCTGATGACATTAAATTTTAGACGCGGATAAAAACAACTGCGGACTGTGTACAGCTGCAACGTGATCCAGATGCTCTACATGAGTGGTCGGTACGGAATAATTTGCTATTCAATTTCCAAAAATGCAAGTTGTTGCAAATTGGTAAGCCATTACAGTACCAATATAACTTTGGGCAGACGATTTTAAGCTGGACCGAGTCGGAAAAGGATCTTGGAGTCTGGGTATGCCGCAGCCTGAAGAACAGCCTGCATTGTGAGGTTATCTACAAGCGTGCTTCCATGCTTCTATGTATGCCGCGACGGATTTTCAGAACCTTCTCGCCTGGAACGTTGCCTACCATCATGAAAGCCTATATAATTCCAACCATGGAGCATCCATCACAAGCTTGGACTCCGTGGTTAAAAAAGGATATACTATTGCTTGACAAAATATACCATCGTGCAACCAAACTCGTAAGAGGTTCCGGAAACTAACTCAATTCAATTCAATTTTAATTGTCTAAAAAGTATATAGCTTTACAAAAAACCACAGAATAATATAGGAACAACGAATAATATAACAAGCAAAAATGGGATTAGATTGCTTACTGGGCAGTTCAAAAATCAAGTAAATAATCAAGGGCAGAAATTGATTTCGATTTGCGGGATAACAAATGTAGATGCGTGGTGTTAAGATGTATAGTTTTCTTCGATGCACGGGTTTAGGGTCAAGAAGGCATCAAGGCTTCTCTTGAAAGTTTGCTGATTTGGTGAGTTTACAACATAATCTGGCAGATTGTTCCAAGTAAAACAAACTCGCACGGCAAAAAAATGTCGTTTGCAGTTGAGTCTCGAGTTAGGGACAGTTCGAGTAAATGTGTGAGCTCTTGTATTATGAGAGCTCCGTAGATTCAATAAGCATTGTAGTAAGTGATTTTCGGTATTCAAAATATTGTAAACCAGAATCAAATCCCCTCGGAGACGACGACGTGGATAATCAAATAAATTTAGCATTTCGATTCGCTCATTGTAGGGTTTCCGGCTGAGTCCGGTGACAAGTTTGGTAGCTCGATGATATATTCGTTGCAAAGACGCAACATCTTTTTAAAGCCATGGCGACCATGCTTGAACTGCATATTCCATAGTGGGTCTTATGTATGTATTTATAATGCAGGGAATTGCTTGTTTTGAGAACCTACCGGAAATTCTCTTTAGGAGTGACAATTTCTGTGACGTTTTGAGATAGACGTAGATGCAATGGCGAATATTCGCTTCGCTTTAAATCCCAAAGCGAAGTATTCGTTATTGTCTGATACCGCAACGTTCCAGCTTCTTCAAGAGAATACTGTGGTTTACACGGTAAAATGCTTTCGACATATCGAGGTAACATACATGGATGGTATCCCCAAAATCTACTGCTCGAGTCCAGTCGTCAAGGTTAAGTAGAAGGTTAGTAAGGCGGGAGTATCCCCTTCCAAAACCGTGTTGCGCTCCCGAAAATAGCTTATTTTCTTCAAGGTATTTGCTCAGTTTGTTTGCCACGATCCTTTCGAGCACCTTGGATACGGCGGACAACAAGGTAACAGGCCTGTAATTTGCAGGCTCAGAACGCCTTTGAAAATCGGGGAGATTATACGTGATTTCCATTCAGTCGGTATGACACTTTGCGACAGTGATTCGCAGAATAACTGAGTCAGAGGTCCGCATAGAATTTGTGCACAATGCTTGAGTATATTCGGGGTAATTTTATCATAACCAGGGGATTTTCTGGGATTCAAAGATAGTAGAGTTCCCAGCACCTCTTCTTTCGTAATGGTTATTGTGTCCAATGGTAGAGAATGCGCTATTTCTGGATCCAGTTGTATATACACGCTTTCCTTTGGACAAAATACTATAGCATAATAATTTACCAGAACATCCGCGGTGTCAGCTGCATTTGTGGTCATTCCAGAGGGCTTCCGTACGGCCGCAACTCCTGGTTTCACTGAACACTGTTTGTTCACAATCTGGTAAAGAATCTTGGGATTCCGTTTCAATTTGGACATTATGTCAGCTTGATACTGTAGTTTGTCTTCAGCAATAAGTTTAATAACTTGGTTTCTTAGTTTTCGAAAGGTCTCCCATGTGGCATCAGTGGTTGACCGGCGATGGTTTCTCTGCGCCATATTTCGCAGTCCGACTACGGATTTTAAATTCGAATGCATTTCCACACTGTTTTGGTACGAATGCTAAGTTTGAATTGATTTCCCGGTTAAGCTTGGTCAAAATGCTAGACCACTGCTCTTTTACTCCGAGGCCTTCAATTTGCCAATCGTTAATCAAACTTAGGGCGTTTGATAATTGAGATAGGCATACCTTTCTGATGATTTTTGTTGTATCGTTTGTTCGCTCTGCTCGACATAGGTAGTCAAAATTCAAGACCAAATGGTCGCTCGAACCTAGCGGACAATCGTATGTAATGCTTCAGTTGTCAAGATAAGATCGAGCATTGAAGGCATATCTCTCCCTCTGTATCTTGTATTGCTTTCAACGTGATTATACAAGGGAATTTCGTCAAACAGCTGCTGGAAGATGGCGGCAGTGGAGGTCTGAGAAATTTTGTTCGTCTTCAGCAAGTTAGGCAGATTAAAGTCTCCCATGATCAACATTCTGGTATGATATCTCGAGGCAATCAAGCGTAGCTTGTCGAGTAGATTCGTATTATAAACTTCCGGGGCTGCTGGTGGACGATAAATTA
>JACCGJ010019399.1:0-103733 GCA_013407085.1 Atriophallophorus winterbourni | reverse complement strand
ACTGATCGGTTTGTTCAAGTCTCTGTGGACGGTGATCTATCGAAGTCGGTAGCCGTGACAAGTGGAGTGCCTCAGGGATCCGTCCTCGGACCAATCCTCTTCGCGCTTTATGCTAATGACATACCAGCTCTCATCAAATGCAAGATCGTACTGTTCGCGGACGATATAAAAGTGTGATCGAAGAAAAGTAAGTCGGAAGACTGCGAACTGCTCCAGAAGGATCTGGACAACCTCCAGGCTTGGTCCCTAAAAAATCGCATATTTTTCAATTTACAAAAGTGTCACATGTTAAACATTGGCAAATATGTAGAGTACCAGTATTTTCTTGGAACACACAGCCTCTTGTGGACCATGGAACAAAGGGACTTGGGTGTGTTAATAAGCAACACCCTAGGGATGTCGAGCCACTGCAACTACGTCTATCGCAAAACATCACAGAAATTGTCACTCCTAAAGAGAATTTTCGGTAGGTTCTCAAAACAGACAATTCCCTGTATTATAAATACGTACATGAGACCAACGATGGAATATGCAGTTCAAGCATGGTCGCCATGGCTTAAAAAAGATGTTGCGACTTTGCAACGAATATATCATCGAGCTACCAAACTTGTCACTGGACTCAGCCGGAAACCATACAATGAGCGAATCAAAACGCTGAATTTATTTGATTACCCACGTCGTCGTCTCCGAGGGGATTTGATTCTGGTTTACAATATTTTGAATACTGAAAATCACCCTCTACAATGCTTATTGAATCTACGGAGCTCGCATAATACAAGAGCTCACACATTTACTCTAACTGTCCCTCACTCAAGACTCAACTGCAGACGACAATTTTTGCCGTGCGAGTTTGTTTTACTTGGAACAATCTGCCAGATAATGTTGTAAACTCACCAAACCAGCAAACTTTCAAGAGAAGCCTTGATGCCTATTTGACCCTAAACCCGTGCATCGAAGAAAACTATACATCTTAACACCATACACCTACATTTGTTATCCCACCAATCGAAATCAATTTCTGCCCTTTGCATATTTACTTGATTCTTGAACTGCTCAGTAAGCAATATAATCCCATTTTTGCTTGTTATATTATTCGTTGTTGCCATATTATTCTGTGGTTTTGTGTAAAGCTATATGCTTTTTAGACCATAAAAAATTGAATTGAATTGAATGAAAAGGTTGTTCGTACCCTCCTTAATCAACAGTGTCATACAAACGCTACTTTTTCACCATTTCTGCACTGTTTCACGGTTCACAAATCTATTATGTATTTATCTTGTACCATTTTCTAGAAAATAATCCCGTTTTACGTAAAGGCTACAGGTTTGCAAGTTCAAATTATGAACAGTCAAGCGCATTATAATTTGCTGATTTTACACCAGTCGAACTATTGATTAAATGTTACTCAACTCAATATCGTTGAGCGCATCCCAATGTAAATATTTGGATAAAGGTTTTCCACCAATGCTAATCAGTCCGCATTTTTTATCACGCCGCTGCACCATTCATCTTCGATGTCATCACCCATGACTAAATTACAAATAACCACTGGTCGATATTCCGCATTTCCATGCTTTCATTTGACTGACATTCCCTGATCATTGTATGTGCTACGCGCTTTTTCACAATGACTGCGTTGGTAATTATTAAGGAAGTCCTTCCATTTGATTATGCCGAACATCTTCTTGCCGCTCGATTTCGCATATAATGTCTACCAATTGAAATGATGTTATCAGATATTGTTTGCTCGATTGAAGGATTAGTACAAGATTTTTTAATCAAGTTCTGATATTCCTTCATTAAACATATACTTTTCCTTTCTGCATTTATTTAGTCACTCTTTCTGCATTATTAAGCATTTTACACCGATTCTGAAAATATCTACTTAACAGTCATGGTTCAAATGAATGCTACGAAAATGATTATTATTTTCGGTTTGTCATATGCAGTTTATTTCGATTGGAATAACTCCGTTTTCCTCAACCTCAAACTCGTAATCTTTTAACACATTTGCTACCAAAACAGATATTCAACGGAAGTATACGTTCCTATAATAGTTGTTCGGGTGAAAAATAATAGCGTAGTTATCAGTGTTAGCCTAACAGTATACAACAACATCGCATATAGAAATTAGTGAAGGCTAACAGTTTACTAAACTGAGTTTAACCAGTATATTTCATCTATCTGAGTACCGTATTATTGATCGCATAGGTGGTGCATTTTCAGAAAGTTCACTTTTAGATCACGTACAAACGCCATTGTTTTCGGGTCGTATTTCCATCTGTGCCAAATAATCTGAATCCACATGGAATTTGCGGTGGTGTATGCAAATTCTTTGTGCATAAGTTGAATTAAATTTCGCGTGCGATGTTATTATAACTTTGATCTCCATACAATTATTAACACAAAAACGAAATTATATTTAGCGTTTTTGAGACTGGAGCATAAAGCATACAGTAAATTTTTCTTCAATTTCGTGAGTCTTATGTACGATTGCGCAGGCGGTTTCTGATTGTGCTGTACTTACCTGGTCAGTGCAAACAGCACGTAACCTGTCGCGGGGAGTAGGTGATTTAAATGCATGCAACTCTGCATTCTTATTCATTATCATAGGTTTAAACCCTTGCTGCATGCGCTTGGGATTATGGGATTGGGCCGGGAGGTTGTACCAACGTTTCCAACAGTGGTATACAAGTGCAACATGTTTATTTAAATTAAAATTATCTTCATCTTCATGTTAGATAAGGAATACACAAAATTGCTCGAAAGGAAATAACGTTTTCCTTTTTTCCAACAAACCTCATGTGTACAGTGATCATACGACTGGAATCATTGAGTTCCATCTTTCTTACGCCGGATTAAAAAGGTGTGTAGTAACAGAGACTATGTTAAATTTGTAATGGCAAATGAGATTTTTGTGACTATTATCTCAATCTATAAAAACTCAAAATACTATTTAGAAGCAATTAATTTATACAAAATTAACTTTGCTTTTGACGAGTTTAGAATTGAAATTTTGCTAGTAAGCATACATTTAATCGAAACTGTTTTTCTTCAGGATTACAGGATTGAGGTATTTTATTTGACAAAGCAATCACCTCCACAATGAATGGAAGAGAACTATCAAAATATGCTTCAAAGTAATATCAAAACTCAGAACTCAGAATATTTGTATGGTAGAAAAAGCATTTAGCTTAACAATAACCATAGAATGACAAGGTATATGGAACATATAAAAATATATAAAAATATAAAATATCTCAAAAATCAATAGGGACACTCGCATACCGCATGGTCCGTCATAAACTCATCGAGTTTGGAAGCGAAAACCTCAACAGATTCTGATCGTGTGATTTCTTCAGGCAAATAGTTCCAAGTGAAACTAATTCTTACCGAGAAAAAATTACGACGTATATCCAATCGAGAATGCGGAATGCTTAAAGCCTTTGAATGTGTTCGTGTTCGACTAAGGTCATTAGGCAAGTGTTTAAGTGGGTGGTTTACAGAATGCAGGATTTTGAAGGTCAACATAAGGACACTACTTATCCGCCGTTGGGTAAAATCGTGTAGGTTCAGTTTTAACATTCGTTCTGTAAAAGGCTAAATTCTGTAAGGGGGACCAACTTTGTAGCACGATGATAAATCCTGTCGAGTAGTTCGATGTCCTTCCTCAGCCATGGTGCCCAGGCTTGGATGGAATATTCCATAACAGGACGTATATACGTGTTAATTACCCGAAGTAGGGTTTCGGGCGTAGAAATCCTGAATATTCTTTTGAGAAGACTCAAGATACGGCAAGCTGTATTGTACACCATCCGGCAATGATGTCCAGGCTTAAGGTTAAAAGAAACCCAGATACCCAGATCTTTTTCTGCTGTGGTCCAGACGAGATCTTGCGTGCCAAGCTGATACGTGTGGTGCAGAGATTTTCCATGCTGCAGCATTTTACATTGCGCAGGGTTAAATGGCAACTCATTTAACTGGTACCAACGAAATAAGATGCTTAGATCCCGTTGTAATGCCTTACAATCATTAAGAGACCTGACACGATTCCAAATTTCAATATCATCGGCAAATAGTATCAGGTTGCATCAAATACTCTGTACTATATCGTTTATATATACCAAGAATAAAAGAGGTCCAAGCACCGAGCCTTGCGGAATTCCACTCGTGACGTCTATTTTTCTAGACAAGGTGCTGCCAACGCGAACTTGGACGTGTCTATCAGTAAGATAGTCCCTTATCCAATTTAGCAATATTCCCGTTATTCCTTAAGATTCGAGCTTTTTGATTAAGATGTCATGGTTGAATGTATCGAAAGCCTAACCTTCGTCTAGTGCCTTGGTCCAATCCTCTAACGTTGTAAGAAGGTTAGATAAACAGCAACGACCTCTTCGAAAACCGTGTTGTGCTGCGGTCACAATATTTTGGTTTCAAAATGTTCTCTTATGCGCGCAGTCACAATGCGTTCCATTAATTTAGAGATCACCGGAAATAACGCTACCGGTCAATAGTTTGCTGTGTCTGAACGGCCACCGCCTTCATAAATAGGAGTTTTCATCCCTGCTTTCCATTGCGGTGGTATTTTTCCTTCATTTAAGCTGAGATTGAATATGCGAGTGAGAGGAGCAATCAAAGCAACGCGACACATGCGAAGTACGGCGGGGGTACTTTTGTATGCGCCAGGGGACTGCTTTTGTTTAGTCGACAAAGTTCCCGCCCAACCATGTATTCGTTGATAGTCATTTCACTTAATAATTCGAAATATGGCGAACTTGATGAAACTTGATATGGTATACAACGCTTGGGATTGAAGACAAATGAGTAAAACGTTGCTAAAGCATCTGCGGTATCTTGGGCATTGTGGGTCAATCCATGAGGTGTTAGTACAGAGAATACACCTGGTTTGATCTTTATCGTTCATTTACTATCTTGTAGAAAAGCTTAGGATTCTTTTCCATTCTCTCAAACAAGTTCCATTGGAATTGCATGCGAACTTCTCCTACAACAGTCGTGAAGTTATTCCGTATCTTACAGAATCGCTTCAAAGTTTCTTCCGTACCAAACTTCTTATGAGTTACCCAAGACTCTCGCTTAACAGCTAACCATTTCTTCGTTCTACTCCGAATAACAAACTGGTTGTTTTAGCTGCATTTGTGTTGTACAAAAATCGAGTTTTCGTAAATCTTCGAATTGAGATAATTTAGAAACGAATTGCAATATGAGCCAGGATCCATTGAATCAAACTCATGAGTATGTGCATCCCGGAGACTGATATTTAAGGATTGAAATTGTATTTTCCTTAAGACTTTCGTCTGTTCACACAATCGTTCCGCACTACATACATAATCAAACAAAAGCACAACATGATCACGCTTCCCCAGTGGTGCCAGGTATTGTATACCCTCTACTGCGGTTGCCTCAGGCGTTAAGACAAGGTCAAGGGTTGAAGGTTGGTGAAGACCCCGCCAGCGAGTTGGCTGGTTAACGTTATTGTGTAGTGAAGCAAATTCTATAACCTCCTTGAATTTATGTTCAAGCGAATGCTCAGTAGCAAGCAAACGCGTGCTCGATTTCTCATTTGACATTTATAAAATTTAGAATTAAAATTAACGATTGGACCTAGTTCGATTTTTCCAATGACACGAGAATCAAAATCAGCTTGATACGACTGTTATCCGTATATGTTTAATGTTGCAAAATATTCGTTTTATGTATCACCTTTACGATCTGCTTAGAGCTAGTTTCATTCCGAAAAACAAATTCAACTTTTCTCGACCAGTTTGTCCACTACGGAATAATTCCATGTTGACCTCAACGGTTGGTAACACGTTTAGCCTCACCGTCCACCGTTTGTTCTGACCTCGCCGGTAGTATACCCTGGACTGTATTTTACGTATCAAGTTTACGGTCTGTTTAGATCAGGTTTCATTCAGAATAACAACTTTACCTCGGCTAGTGTATTCGCTTCGGAACATTCCCATGTTGACCTCAATGGTTTGCAACAAGTTTAGCCTCTCCGCTGATAGTATACCGTAGTCTGTACTTTTATTGAGGTCACGTCTAAATCAAACGAAGTAGCAACAACAAATCAATGCATATTGATCTTGTAGGAAAAGTGAACTATTTTCTGAAAGTGGATAAGTTTGTACGACCACTGTAACGCATATAGCGTATTAACGGAATGTGTTGTATTATAACTATAGAGGAACCATGTTGTATACTAGTGTATTTGGATAGAAATCAACGATAATCTTGAAGCACAAATGAAAGAATCTTATCGTGAAAATAAATCCGGATAAATGCATCATTTCTTTTGATTGTCTTGGATACACTATAGAGCTGGTTTCTTTCTGTTTGCCGTCATCAGGTTTATAGGGTAAGATCAGAGTCAGCGAGCCTTATATCAGTTGATAAGTGGTACGCAAAGTAACAAGCTTAATAATATGGTGGTAATAATTCAATAAGAATTTGAATAATTTCTCACATGAAGTGAGAAGGGGAGTTTGATCATATTGGGTGTGGCACATTCACCCATGACAGCGACATTTCACTTGTCTCGCAACATATAATAACACCTCCTTATCTCCTCTTGTTCAATGTAATCGCATTTGTCTCGTTACTTTGAATGACCTTCATTCAACATAGACTGTCTGCATTTCTCTACCCCAAAGTAGATTCAAGATTCAAGATTCAAGAATTTATGGTCACAAAAAGCACATAGCTTCACAATTATCATATCATGGCAAATATGCCTTCAATAGGAGGCATAAAAAACAATTATACGATGTCACGGGAGCAAAGTAATATGCTTACCCTGAGTCAATACGCAGGCATCGACAATTCGTTATGTAACAAATAAGTGTCCAAGGTTCGAGTGAATGTTTGGATACAGGGAGAGGTGATAATTGCTTCGTGAAGGGCATTCCACAGGAAACAGACACGTACCGAATAGAAATATCGGCAACAATTAGTACGGGAATGGGGAATTTGTAGTGCCGCTGAGTGGCTACGTGTAATTCCTGATTCGCGGTATTTGAACAAATATTTGAGTGAATGACCTGGAGTATTCAATATTTTGTAAGTAATGATAACGTCACTCCGAAGTCTACGTTGAAGGGGAGTGGGGAGCTTTAGCTTTTTCAACCTTTCCTCGTATGTAAGGTCTCGAAAACCACGCACGAGTTTAGTTGCATGATGATATATCCTGTCTAGCAAGAATATATCTTTTTTCATCCACGGAGTCCATGCTTGCGATGAATGTTCCATTGTGGGAATTAAGTAGGTCTTCATGATGCTTGGCAACGTTACAGGCGTAAAGGTTCTGAAGACCCGTCGAAGCATACCTAGAAGATTTGAAGCACGCTTGTAAATGACCTCACAATGCACGCTGTTCTTTAGGCTGCCACATATCCAGACTCCAAGATCCTTCTCCGATTCGGTCCAGCTCAAAATCGTCTGCCCAAAGTGATATTCGTACTGAAAGGGCTTACCGATTTGCAGTAACTTGCACTTTTGAAAATTGAACGGCAGTTTATTTCTAACTGACCATTTGTGTAGTGCATCTAAATCACTTTGCAGTTTTACGCAGTCTGCAGTTGATTTTATTCGCATCCAAAGTTTAACATCATCCGCAAAAAACTACCTTGCATGAGAGCGTCTCAGGTAAATCATTGATGTAAACTAAGAAAAGCACTGGACCGAGAACGGAACCTTGCGGTACACCACTGGAGGTATTAATGGCTCGTGATTGTACCCCGTTAACTCGAACGGTTGCCTTGCGCCCATTGAGGTAGCTTTCGAAACACACGAGTAGCTGCCCGTCAATACCAATCTGTTTCAGCTTCCGTAGCAACAGGAAGTGATCAACTCTGTCGAAAGCTTTCGACATATCCAGATAGCACGCGTGCACACTGTCTCCTGCGTCAACCGTTTGGGTCCAAGCGTTTAATACCGTCAGCAAGTTTGTCAAGCAGGAGCGAGCTTTACGAAACCCATGCTGGGCGACAGATAGTATATTTTGTGATTCCAAGTGATGAGCTATATTTTCCGTCACTATGCGCTCCATCACTTTGGATATCACGGGGAGTAGGGTGACAGGACGGTAGTTCGCGGGATCTGAACGGCTACCACCCTTATAAATTGGTGAAATTACCCCTGTCTTCCACTCTGTTGGCACTACTCATTCGGTTAGGAATGTTGGAACAATTGGCATAGTTGTTCACACAGCTGCTGGTCACAGGATTTTAGTAGTGCTGGTGTTATTCCATCGGCTCCAGGAGATTTCCTAGGGTTCAGTCGACACAAGTGTCTTCGTATAATCGCTAGATTAATCTCAATATCATTCATTTGTTTAGATACAATCGATGTCAGTAAATTCTCATTCGCCCTAACCGTTATCGGGCTAAACACATTTGCATAAAATTGAGCGAGAGTATCAGCCGTTTCCTTTGCTGTGACTGTTAATCCATTCTCAGAAATAACAAGAAACACCCCTGGTTTCACACTGGACCGAGCATTGACAATCCGATAGAGAAGTTTAGGGTTTTCTTCCATTTTCAAAGACAGAGAGCGATGGTAATATTGCTTGTCCTCTTTGACGAGAGCATTCACTTGGTTACGAATTTTAGAAAATTGCTGCCAAGAGGCATCAGTTCTGGTCTTCCGGTGTTCAGTCCAAGCAAAGTTTCGTTTCCCGAGCCATTTTTTCGTGCGACTGCGTATCTTAAATCGGAAGTCACTTGCCCGTCGTTCATCAACAAATGGCGAATTATGATCTATGTTTGACTGAAGTATTTTCGTGAGCTCACTGCATTGTGTTTCGGTGTTGTGCTGATCAAGTTCTTGCCAATTTACTAGCCCAAGCGATCCACGTAGAGCAGCGTAGTCGATCTTTCTGAATTGTTTCGAGGACGCACAAACTCGTCTAGCACTGCAAACAAACTCAAAGGCTAGCACCAGATGATCACTCCGACCGAGGGGCGCAATGTAGTCAACACCCTCAACTGCTGTTTTCTCCGAAGTAAAGATTAGATCCAAAATTGATGGCAACTCTGATCCTCTTCTATGAGTAAAGTCAAACACATGATTATGCAGTGGAATCATGTCGATCACCTCACGAAATTTGTGATCAAATGTGTGTAGAGGGTGATCGGATCTGGCAAAGAGATGAGGAAGATTGAAGTCCCCGATGAGTAGTAATTGCGAGCTACGCTTCTCTCCGGCGTAATTTAGCGATTGTAATAACCTGTAATTTTGAGTATCATTCGAGGCTGGAGGGCGGTATATGATTCCAAGAATGCAATCGTCCTGTGACACATTCGTGAGACTGCACCAGAGGGTATCTTCGAAATCAAGGTTCGGATCGTGAATTTTCATGCACTGAAACCGTTCGTGACAGTATAAAGCCACACCACCACCTTTGCTTGGGCGATCGTTCCGTATTAGCATCATGTTGGGGATTAAGAGTTCACTTTCAGTCATACAGGATTGAAACCAGGTTTCAGTAACAGCAACGAGGTCTGGCGTGTATCGTTTGCACAGCTCGGTCAGTTCAGTCAATTTGTTGAACAAACTTTGAGCATTGGTATAGATGCATTTAAGTGAGTTTTTAGAATGTAACACCGAGTCAGTATTAGTATTTATTGGTCCGACGATGTTGACGTCGGACCCAGATCGTTTTCTAAAGCAATTTGAAGTAATTTCGCGGGCGAATTTGCACCAGTTTCGGATAATTGCGTAATTGAAGGCTCCAGGTGGACCTCAACAGCGGCTTTTGAGTTGCACAGTCTAATGTTTTCAGGTCACCTGTTTCTGTTTCCTTTTAGCTTGCTTCGAACATCATTCGCCATGCTACTTGAAAGAAATGTAACCTTAAGTGGATTTGCCCTTTTCCCGTGATAGTTCGTTGAACGAGGTCGACAACTACAGAATTTTGGGAACCGATATTTTCGGCTATAAATGACCATTGTTTACGGTCGTGCTCTTTGTTTTCGAAGCCCGTTGTAGCGCATGAATTTTCTGGAACGTCGTGCAAAATAATACTCCTTGGTGTTGTTTGATCCCGCCTATTCGGTGCTTTTGACCTTTCCCACCAAGGTACGTCTGCATATATACTGTTGGGTAGGTCACTTTGCGTTCGGAGCAAATACGAATTTAGTAGGACATTTTCCATGTCCTTCTCGTTGGCGAAAGTGATTTTAAGGAGACGTGGTTTATCTTGATTCGAGGATTTCGTATGACGAGTTATTCGAGTTACCGACACGGGGTGTATACTGTCTAGGCCGATTCGATTACAAACGACGAACCAGTTTTCACTGTCATGCTTTTGCCTTTCCTGAAAGAGCGTCACCTCTGACTCAGGAATATTGGTACATATTACACTTAAATTTTTTATGCGTTTTATCGAATTTTTCCGCTCCCTGTGATATGGAACCGTTTTGCTTTGAGAAAAGTTTCGGATTGCTCGGTGACTATACCAGTAGAAAGGGAAGGTTGAAATCACCTTAACTAATTACTATGGGAGGCGAGTTAAACAAGACATCGAGGTTCTCAATCATCACTCAATCTCATGCTGGGCGGCAGTGTGTGTGATGTCGACACGAGCGATCTCGAATTGATACGTTCCTGCTGAGTTATTGATGAAACTATGCCTTGCATTATTACCTATCGCTTGGTCCTATCCTTGTGTTCGCTAGCCTTGATACAGCAGTTGGGAACACAGGTCAGAACATGAACGTTTATTACAGAATGTTGAAGATTAAGCTAGAATACGTAATATAGGACAAAATTGAAAATGGTAGAACCTGATTGCTTAAAATGCCTCATGGACGATTTTGATTGATAATCGCGGCGTATTCTTATTGGCTCATAGCAGCATATGGCTCTCTGCTTGAATTTAGCTTCGCTTTTTGATCGTCCATTGAAACACCTCGTTTTTGAAATGAGTTGTCGTCGGATTACCGGCTTTGATCAATTTGCAAACGATTGGTCGGCATTCGATTTGATCCGACCATCGATGCGGCAGCAATTTTAGGGTTCATACCATGCCTAGGTAAGCTTGTTTTCTCCGGGTTTAAATAAAGGCAATCCGAAAGTGTCCATCAGAACATCGAGCTGAAATCCGTTTTCAGTTGATCCAAGTTGTGCACATGTAGTGGGTGCGAGTTACGTTTAATAGTATCGTCCTGTTTTGTTGCTTCTCGGAGCATCTCATCAGTCCCTGATAGGGCACGAAGCGCATTATTAAATAACGAGTTCATTTCTGGTTCAACAAAGATGGACACAACAATAGTTTGTTCTATGTCTATCGGGTGAGTTTCAATGAGACGTGACATTGTGTTCGCTTTTTGGATATATGTGGTAGGAGTATATTTGCGCTCCATGTCGTATTTCAGAAGCATTCAAGGTAATTCAAGGTTTTTAAAGTTCTGAATAGCAACAAGCTTAACAACAACCATAGGATGGTAAAAATTGAAATTTAAGTGTATAAACAAATATAAGAACATAGATCAAACAGTATATAAGTGTTCTGGAAAAGATTAATGCAATAAAATTCGTCTTATTTCGTTTAAAGACATGCAAGCTAGTGGCGTGAGCAACAGTTGAAAGTAAACTGTTCCAAGTAAAACAGACACGGACAGAGGGAAAATACTTTCTACATTTCAGGCGGGAATGGGGTACGATGTTGTGGACGATTGGCAGCTTATATCGATATTCCCTTCTCCGACCCGAATATTATAAAAAAGCGGCTTGTGATCTGTTAAAAATGTAAAATGTCAATCAAACATCATCTTGTGAAACGTTTTAAGGGCAAAGATTACAGCAAAGGCTTCTCTTGCTATTTGGCCGTAGTCAAGTCCTGCGGGAGTGAGTGAACGAGCAGCATGTCTTACGGCTTTTTAAGATCCATCCCAGGAGACGTGCGTTATAACTGCTCCTATTTTGTGGCGACTTGATGTCCAGGTTTGGATTGCAGTGAATCAGTATCATGTCCGACTTCAGCATCAATGTAACGCCTTTAAACGTCAGTTGAAACTCAAGTCTCCATGACCACTTTTAATAATTTCGAAGGAGTTTGTTCAACGGTGCGCGGAAGCGATGCACTGACGGTAAAAGTGCACAATTGCAGCACACCAACCCGAGGAATGAATGTAGCATAGACAACTGTGAAGGCGGTGGCTTCTGCTTAATGACTGCGTTGTTGCTCGAATCTTATCGGCGACATGTCTTGCCGATGATGAGGCCCGGAAACTCGATTGAATTCATGAAGAACGTGAATTTGTCTACGCGAATACTGAAGCCTTATTTGCCTATATGGTTCAGCATGCGTTCTAAGTTAGTATTGAGATTCGTCTTTTCTGTACCAGTAATAACAATGTCAATAAGGTAAGCAGTTGCATCTGGGATATCAGTTAACATTGTGTCCAATATTTGATGAGAGCTGGCTGGAGCATATTTGACGCCAAACTTAATACGTTTTTACTGGAAAAGGCCTTTATGTGTACTGATGTTCACAATTTCCTACCACTCTTCGGCAAATGAAAGTTGCAGGTATGCATCAAACAGATCGATCTTCGAGAAAAAGCGTCCACCATTGAGCTAATTTAAATCGTATTCCAGTAGTGGCAAACAGTATTGATGGGAATCCAGTGAAGCATTGAGTCCAATTGAGAAATCGGCACATATTCTTACAGAGATATTGAGTTTCTACACAACAAGAATCGGAGAAGCCCAAGAGGAGTAGTGAACGGATTTCGCGAGCGAGCACGTTGTAGCTGATCAAGCTTTGCTTCCACAATTGATAATTCGACGTATTGCACCGGCCGCTTTGGACGATAAAGTGGTTTAGAATCGGCTTTCAGTTGCAGAAAGGCTTTTGTTTTCGTGCGGCACACCAATTTGTCACGGAAAATCGCCGAATGTTTTTGTCGCAGTATCTCTATGTCCGGCTAGTTCAATTGTTTTCAGTCAAGAGCTTTTGGTGTACGATAGCTCAAAGTATTGCACACCATTTAAGTGAAAGATCGAAAAGTTTCAGCTCATCAATCCAATAAAGACCCATCAGGTTGAGATTCAAACGCTCTGTCAGGCAGCAGAGTCCCTTGAAGGAGTTATCGTTCAGCGATAAATTACACGAGAGCTAACCAATCAGCTTCAATAGAGTAAACCTTACTGACAATGTTAACTTCCAGCTAAGTTGTTGATGAAACTATGCCTTTCATTATTGCCAGCCACCTGGTCCTGTACATTTTCAGCTAGCCTTGATTCCCCAGATGAGATCTCAGGTCAAAAAATGAATGCTTATTCAAGAATTATCAATATTAAGCAAGAATACATATTTTAAGGGCCAAATTTGAAATAGAAGAACCTAATTGGTTAAAAGTCTCCTAGACAATTCTGATTGGCTGACAGATCATCGTGGCTTATTCTAATTGGCTTAGTGCAGCACATGCCTCACTGCTTGGATTTTGAATTTAGCTTCGGTTATTGATATTCTGCTGTAACACGAGGGATGACGTGTAGCAAGTCAGAATACTCGCAACAACTTGGACGTTTTCACTGGTTAGAGATATGCCTGTGCCAATATTGTGCAAACCGTACCCCGAGAGGAATACAACGCCACCGCCTCTCCTATCTCCAGGTCCGTCACATCTTATGACGGGATACTGTTCACCAATGTTTATCGACACACATCAAGCTTAGATAGCCTTGTCTCAGAAGGCGCTATAACCCATGGGTGTAACTCAGCTATACGGAGAGAAAGTTCAGCTCACTTATTCCGTATTCTAGATACATTTACGTACAATACTGGGGCGCTGGTTATTCGTGCTACTGAAACTAATCGTGATTGGCCCTCGGTCGAAGCACTCGAGGGAGCTGTAGTTTTTTGGCGTGCTACATTGAGCAGGAGCATCAGGTTTGGCCTCCTCATGCGAAAATGTAATGGACCGTTGTCTGACATTTGAGTCCGCTTCCATCTTATAGGAGCAAATACTGCAAACACCTGCTCGGCATTCATCAACATTGGCGCTAAGCCAATCAACGTCGTCTGAGCCCGACAGCAAAACTCGTATTGACGTGCTGTTTGGTATGATCGTCTGTGACTGAATAGCGTTTTGCGCTACGTCAGTAGTATAAATGGCAGATGTTCTTACAGTTAAGATTCTCCTATTAGATTTAGAATAACTTTGACTAATGCGGGACGGAGGTTTGTCCGGCTTGACCGGAGGTTTATCAAGGATTGATTTGGTTATATGCTCAGCCCCAACCAGGAATGCATCCCGATCCGCTTGGTATTTGAATTCAACAAGGATTGCCTAAGGGTGTTAACGCATCCTCCATCATCTCACACACTAACACTGTGGGAGTGGAAGGCTTCAAACCAACTATCAGAATAAGATAGTTGAAACACGTGCGATCAAAATCTCTGCGAGGCTTGGATTCTTTAACAAAATGTTGCGCTCGCATGAAAACCAGTACATTTCGAGTTATGGATTTGGAAGCAGAGAAATTGCCGATCAGTATATCAAATTGCTTACGCAAACCATTCAATTCCTGGATAACTTAAATCACTACGGCTGAGCAAGAAACAATGGAATGTTGCCTTTTTTGTGTATTGTCCTTAATGGTCTTAGTACGCATTTCCGAAGTTCCACTTCGGGAGTGGTAGCTTTCCTGGGAGGACGTTGTAACTGGCTCACTTGGTCAGCTGCAGTTGCCCTCAGTCTAATATTTGCACGCACAACAGATGCATAAGTTTGATTGGGTACGACATTTGACGAGCTAGACGAGATTACACTATTCTACAGTTTTTCATTAATAGGAGCGGTGTCGATAGCAGCCGCTGCAATAACACTACAACCAGCGAAATTTTGTCTAAATCAAATAGTGAGATTTATGTATAGAAGAGCAACTGGGGTGAGACCAACGTTTGCAGGCTGTGCACTCAATGCCAATGACCTCATTTTTGCTGCATTTGATGTTGAGGCAAGAATTATTTCTACTCATATCTGACAGTGAGATGTGAGAGTAACGAAAATTTACCAGAAGAATAGAGGCTAATTTCATCACTAGCGTAATTAATCAGCAGGAAATATTAGAAATATAATGAACATTTTTGCTTTTAATAATATATTGAAATTGTACAGCAATTTCAAAGAATAGCAAAAATTCGTAATGACTTTTTAATCAGAACATGGAAACGTACCCCACTCTAGGTTCATCAGCGTGTTTCGGGTAAGCTTATAGAAACTAACGAGTATAGCGCACTCCACTTCAAATCTGTTGAGGCTGATCAGGAAATGGTCAGCATTGTTTTGTCACAGCTTGATAAAACTAAGTCGGCTAGTTTCAACGGTATACATCCAGCTTTTCTCCAACCGATCTCAACTTTAATTACCCTCAAGGTCATGGGTGTTTTTGCAGCTACCTTACTCCATAACATTAAAACTGATGTTCGAAAACAAGCGGTCTTTTTAGCTACACACAAAAAGGTTCCAGTTCTGACTAGGCAACAACAGACCAGTAAGTCTAACTAGCATTCTTTGCAGGAGCTTGAAAAACATCATTCGGCACCAAATATTTTAACTTTTAGTACCTAATTACTTACTGTGCGATGGCTAGCTCGGACTCTGGAAAGAAAGTTGTAGCTTGCCAAATCTTTCGAGCTTTCTTGATCGAGTGGCATTACAGATCGATAAAGGGAGAATGGTTGAAGTATGCTACCTCGATTTTCAGAAGAATTTTGACTCAGTGAAGCTTATGTAGGTTAAGTACATCGTTGGTTAGACAGCTTAATATCAAATTGCACCAAATATGTTAGGATTACCTTGGTGAGCTTGGAAAAATCGGCGATAATTAGTGGATTGCCTTCAATATCATTGCTTGGTCCACTACTTCATTTTATTTTGTTAACGTCCAGACAGTTTGCTTCAGGTTACGCTACTTTTCGTTGTCTGATGACGTGGATATCCTAGTATTCGACAGCAGAGATACGCTTATATCGGACTTATAAAAAGTAATTGAATGCACAAAGATGCGGGACTTGACATTAAACATAAGAAAGAGCTGTGTTCTGAAGACTGATTCGGTGAGGACAGAAATAGATTTCGTCGAAGTAACCTTTAGAATAGCTGCGGTTCAAACATTAGAAGTTCACGGCATTATTATTATAGGAGAGTTTGAGTGGTCTACTCAGTATGCTGAATGAGCGAATAAAGCTTGCAGGTAACTGTTCAGACTGCGCTCAGCGTGGTCACGCCAGAAACCTTCTATCTTTATTTCCTTATATAAAGTAAGTTTTGTGACTTTACTTGGAATACTTTATTCAATCCATACTCTTGATGGCAGACGCAGACAAAGTGATGGCAAGCTTCTCAACCTGAACGGGATAAGAGCACAAACCAAAGCACGGAATGTGCTAATCCATGACCAGCTGTTTGCCGACGATGCAGCCATTATTGCTCACTTCCAAGAACAACCCCAGTGGCTAACGGACTGTTTTTCGTCGGAATCTTATCGCCTTCAATCATCACTGTTAGAAACTGTCAGCATCAATCAGTACATCATTTCACATATCTTAGTTAAACCATTGCGGAAATCCTTTCGCTAGACATGGAGATTAAGAAGCAGGTTGACTCAGCAGCTGTTTTTCTGTTCCAATTGGACTCTCGTATTTGGGATAACCGCAAGTTGACTGTAAAGACAAAGATGACGGTAAACAGCGCATGCGTATTAAATGCTTTACTGTACGGCAGTGAAACCTGGAACACCCACGCAAGACACGAACGGAAGCTGAATGCTTTCCATCTATGAAACATCCATCGCATCTTGAACATATCGTGGATGGACAAAGTGACTAATGCTGGAATGCTTTCAAAATCTGGTCTACAGAGCCTGTTCACCCTACTGCGAGAGAGCCGCCAGCGGTGGCTTGGTCACGTCTACAGAATGAAAAGTTGTCATATTCCGACAGATCTACACTATTGTGAGTTAAAATAAAAATTTGACCGCACTTGCGGTACAAAGACGTTTGCAAAAGAGATATGAATACTATTGTCGTTGACCACGCGAGTTAAGAATAATATACCATTGGCTGCTCACATTGGAAGCATTGTGTAAAACGTAGTCTGCGAGCTGGAAAGGAGCAGATACAGCTCTTGGCTGCCGCCGGCGTCCAAATGACGCCGATCGACCGATTTCTGTCTATGGTTGCGAGCGCTGCGGGAAAGATTGTTCCTCCCGAATCGGACTGTTTAGTCACTCGAATAGCTGTGAAACATGAAAAATATCATGCGATTGTAATCTACATCAATGGTGAGCATCAATCGATGGAGGCTAAAAACAACAAATGTAACTAAAGTGTCCAGCGCCTTGCGACTTGAATGTTTGATCATGTTGATCGATTAAAACCCATGAGGCAAGATTCATGAAGCTCGCCCTCTTTTTACTTAAGAGAAAGACAATGCGTGACAACATAATAGATGTCTTCAAGTTTATAGAGGGTTTCACAGGAGATAAGGTTCCTGAATTATTGAGGCTGGTCCTAAAACAGCTACAAAGAGTAATTTGATTAAACTTTTTAAGGCTAGACCCAGACTGTTAATAAGTGAGCAATTTTTCAGCAAACGTGTGATCGACCACTGGAATAATCTCTCAGATAAAATAATAAATCTCCGTTACATGTTGTGCTTTAAGATGGGATTAGACGCTAACTGATATTCTTTATTCCGAAACATTGACTAACATTAAAAAGCTAAAAAGAAAAAGAAAATGTTTTTATAATAAAAAGCTCATTTGCATGAATTTCCGTCACACACACACACCCCATGACCGGTTTCGTGCTGTTTGCACTCATCAGGTAGGGACAATAGGATCAGGATGCGAATGCGCTTGTATTTGTATTGTTTATACATTGTTTCTCGAAGTGCTGACCTCTCACAGCGCTGGTATGGAGGAGCACTACCTTATTTTCTAGATATCCGGAACCATACGATTTGTATACTCAATATCGAAGTGCTGGTGCTCAACAGTATACTTTTGAAAGAAATCTGTGCGTGTGGTTGGCTTTTAGCCAACTTCCACCCTGTGCAACTTGAACTTGAAGTTCTAAATGTTATATGCAGCTAGGATTCCATCTCCTTGGCTCCAGGTTATGATGATAATATTAACAATATAAGAATCGGTAGGCTTTATCTTCGTGAAGTTTCAGGTAAATATTCACTAACTTAAATAGCCTTTCAAACATATCGAAAAATCCGTTACTCAGAATAAGTATATTTCGTCCAGAGTTAAATTAATATAGAGCAGTTGATATAAGTTTTGTGACAACTTTTAGAAAGTAGTAATTAGTATTATTATATCAGGAAGCAATATAATGTAGAAGAATGTCTGAAACAAAGAAATCTCTTCGTGTGAGTTTTCTGCTTAAATATTCTGTTTTTCATGACGAAATTTGTACATTATATACTTATATAATTACTATCGTTCCTTGTTTACTTATATTTTCACTTTTGAATAAAACAACATTTTCCTCGCACGTTTATTGTTTTATCGTGATTGCACCGGTTGTTAGTGGCCACGCGTTTCCAATCATATACTGACGTCACATTGAATTTAGTCTCCAGTCTTTGAACAATGCATTCTTATGCACAACTTTATGATAACTCACATTATATTCACTAAAAATTGAAGAGCCCTTAAACACAGAATGGCATATTCTACAAATATTGCAAGCTCAGATTTCTGTCTATTCATTTATTCCCAACTCACACTTTGAACACATTTGAAGTTCGCGATGAACGCGAAATCAAATTTTTCAATTGACACGCATATCAAACTTAAATTAATCGAAATTCCAATTCCGTCCTTTCACGTAGATCATTCAAGCATTCGGTTTTCACAACCGGAATGCATATTGCGTTTAAAACGCACACTACAGGAACATAAGTATTTAGACATGGCGAAGTATACGATTTTATGAAAATGATGCCATTCAACTACCCATATGATCCAAAATAACTTAAAAAACTAATAGATGAAACATCTTCAAAGATTGTTACTACATTCACTATGAAAGGCGGAACAATGATAAGCTATTCAATCACAAAACGGGTTTGACGACTGGTCAAGGATACCGCGATAAAATCAAATCTTATAAACATTTAAACCGATGACATGATCTTTTCTTGTTGGCGTCCATCATTCAAGAAACTGATATCCCTTGTGTATCATTATTTATACACCTCAATGTTTCACAGGAATATACATTCAGAAGTCCCCATTACTCTCAATGTTGCTCCCATCGAGCGCATATTCTAGTTTAATGCCCTGGTATTATCGTATTCTATTAGGGACACAATTGCTTATTTAGACCATGAAGTTTTACTCGCAATTTGCATAATCTCAATCACATGGTAGATATGGTCATTCCAAGTTTCAACTTGGAGCTTCTAACTGATGTACATAACTCAATTTTGTTATTGTCATTGTGAAAGTTTACCACTATAATTGAGGAGAATTTTAGCTTTCCTTTATTGGCAACATTTTTTGATTGTCAGTAAGAACCAATACTCACAACAGAGTACACACGATACTTCCATCGTTTGTCTGGTGCCAGTGATCTCTTACTTACTACCGTCACATTCATCCGTGCCTTGCGGTCGCATTATTTTGAGCTCCTGATTACCAGCATATACTGTTCTTATACTTACACGTACGTGGATATATTATACATGGTTGGAATCCACTCGAAATTAGTTTTCTGGACATACTGCTCTCGTAGCGGTATTCGACAATACGAGCAAATTTGGATTTCTCGTGATTTTCCCATATTGGATCTACGCGTGCAACCCTGTTAATATTATTCAAGTCCGCAAAGGGATTAACGTCATTGGAAAGATCTTATTCTTCGCCGTCGACTGGTTATATATTCAACATCGTGCGATCAAATACCGAAGCGTATCGTTAGAATCAATTCTGAGTTTGCTCTTATTAGTAAACAACACTTTTCGTCGCTCGACAGAACCACTGCCTGTGCACACACCACTGAACTGTACTTCACACAATCCTGACCGAATGACCTCGAAAATGATACAAAGCGCACCGAGCTGCGTGTGTACAGTTTGCCAAAAGTCGGTAAGTCCTAAGGCGAAGTCTGTCACGTGTTACGATTTTTTGTCGAAAGTTCATGCTAAATGCGACAAATCGCTAACCTCGGATTTAGTATCGATCATTAATGGAGATGTTTATCCCGGTGTTTGTTACGTTTGCCAAGCTTGCAAAGCCAAAAAACAGCGTCATTATGGGAGGCAAAAATTCCTAAGAATGAAATTAAGACGCGTCTAAATGGATTGGAATCCAGTATGCACAAACTGAATAAATTGATAAACAAGGTCATAAAGGCACCATTGTTGCCCGACTTAGAAGATACTGCAGAGGAGCCGGTAGAAAATCCATCTTACTCAAACAGGCCAACATTTGCCCAGATAACCGCGCAGATGGTGACTAAAATGGGGAAGCGTTTATTGGGATCAGTGACTCCTCGAACTAACGGGAAGGAATCAGGAAAACCACTACTAAAATTACTGACCCAGATTATAAAAAAAATCCGCGAGTGAAACCTTAATGTTATATGCACAAACGTGACCGGGTCGCAGGAAACGCTGTTCGAAGCTAAGCAAAAACACGACTTAGCCGAGTGGTATAAACTGTGTAGTCAGATGAGACTGGTCGCAGTTACTCCTTCATCAATAGTTCGATTAAACCGGCACCTGAATTCTCCTTACAAGCATGATCCTCGGCTTTCAAGAATAACGATGCAATCTGCGGAGGACGTGGAAAACGTGCTCTTAAATGCTTACCATCTTAGATGTGATCCAGAGACTACATGTCGTATCCATGCAGACTTACCATGATGGGAGCGAAAGTCGTCGCAGAAATCTCGAGAAGAAAGTAATCAAAAAAGTGTTGTAATTCTAGGTGTTCCGGAAGATGCTGCTGATGTACCATCTCAGTAAAAGTCTGAGCACGACCACAAACAGTGGAAATATCTAGCCGAAACAATTGGTATTAAAAATGCCATACTCGTAGATGTACTTAGGATACCGTGGTCTGTCAACTACAAAAATCAATGTCCTAGCCTTTTGAAGCTAACCTTCTTCACAACCGAAATGACCGATACTATGAAGCGTGAATGGAAAGCTAATAGAAAATACCTACCCCAAAACGTCAAGTTGAGCTTGCCCAGGGTAATAGCCGAAAGCAAGCAAACGGATAGTACCGAACCACAAACGCCTAGTGATGAGGTTCAACCTGAATGTCAAGCGATAGCTCCGAAAAACTTGAGCATTCCGACTCTAACTGAGTCGGCCCTTTGATAACTTTTCATGATTTGAACACCACAAACTTTATAGGATGCTTATATACAAATGCACAAAGCCTTCCGAACAAATTCGCTGAGCTAACCGAGATATGTTCGCGTTACTCACGTGATATTATCGCCATTACAGAAACATAGTATTCTCCCCAATTGATTGAAACGGAGATATCAATTCCAAATATGAATTTTATAAGGAACGATCGAGAGAGAAGTGGTGGTGTTGCTCTTTATTACAATAATCGACTCCAGTGCCATCCAATAGACAAGACAGAATTCACGCTCGAGCATACAATTTGGTTTTCTCTAACGCTAATGTCTGGTGAAGTTTGCATTATTGGTGTGGTCTACCGGTCCCCTTCATCTACGGAATCGTACAACGAAAGGTTGGTCCAAGTGCTTCAGCGCTTGACTCGCAAACAGCAAGCAACGACACTTATTATGGGTGATTTTATTCTGTTCACTCTTTATCTCAGGGACGATCACTCCCCACAAACGCTAGAATACCGATTTAGATAAGTACTAGATTCAGTCTCGTTATACAACCATGTTCACGAATGTACTCGGAGGAGAGGTTCTAACCGCCCCTCTGTCTTGCATTTGGTGTTAACATCGGAAGAACAATCTATCGAAGCGATCGAATTCCAGGCTCCACTAGGTCTTAGCGACCATTCAGTGATTGTGTTCGACTTGGTTTGCAGTACTCATCAATCGCTTGCTCCGAATGGGGTGGTTCGCCGGGTAGATAAACTGGCCCTGAGTAAATCGCTCGTGTAGATTCCGCATTTTCAGACGGACAACATAGGCCCTGACTCGCAATGTAACGAACTTGTAGGTTTTCTGAAACTGAAGATAGACGGTAACTCACAGATCGTTCAGAAAAGGTGCATACATGAACTTCGTTTTGTTGTCCACAGCAGAACAAAAAAGTGGAATGTACGGATGCGTTCAGGAATATGTGAACACCACTCATCTCATGGTTATGCGACTATCTGTAAGATCGCGACGCCCGAGTTAAAGTTAACGGAGTGCTATCCCATACGTTCAAAACCACCCGTGGAGTCCCACAAGGATCTGTGTTAGGCCCGCTCCTCTTTCTGATGTACGTCCAAAATGGTCCTGTTCGCGGATGATATGAAAATTTGGACTCCAATAAGTTCTGCAGAGGATTATGAGAAACTGAAAATGGATTTGGACAGCGTGTCGAATTAGGCGGCCATGAATGACACGTCATTCAACATACAAAAATGTAAGATGCTCCATCTTGGCAAGAATGTTCTTTGGACATATCGATTGGGAACTGAAAACCTAGCATGGAGCTCGTTAGAAAAAGATATTGGAGTGTGGTTTAGCGGGAACCTGAAGAGCACAGTGCACTGCCAGAATATATATCGACTGGTCAACAGATTGATAGGTATCCTTCGAAGAATACTTGGAAGATTCTCTCTGTTAACGTTACCAAGGATAATGAATGTCTACCTTCGCCCCACCATGAAGTATGCGGTAGAGGTCTGGGTGCCTTGGCTGCGAAAAGATATTGCTCGCTTCGATAAAATCTATCATAGAGCAACAAAGTTAGTGATGGGTCTTCGCAATGTTCCTTACACTGAAAGATTGTGACGTCTGGGTCTATGTGACTTTACCCAAAGGATACGACGCGATATTATTCTGACCTATAGAATTGTCAACCGAAGGACATCCACTAAAACACTTGCTTATGTGATGGAAAAGTGACACGCGGACATACCTTATCCCTTTACACTCCAAGTTCCCGTATTGATTGTCGGCGCCATTTTTTCGCCGTACGAGCTATATTTCTTTTGAATTCCCTATCCCAACATGTGGTGGACTCTCCTTGGCTGGCGATTTTTAAAGCGAAATTGGACTTGCACTTGCAAACGAACATCATTCGTGACCCTTACATTTGATATTCTCTATCGCTTTTATACTATTGTAATTTTCATGTTTTATTCATACCGTAATCCTGTGGTGTTGTAAAGTATTAACTTTTTTAACCACAAATCCTTGAAAAAAAACCAACCGGTTACCGGGTTATAACCTGCCATTTGAGCAGCAACTGTCTAAACGGTTTGAGTACTCTCGTGCACAGTCGCGCTCTAAGTGACATAAAAATGACACTTATGTACTTATGCACCTATTTGGAATTAGTTTTAGCTTCCCGACACGTTTGTGTAGGCTATGCTGGTTTAAAATGAGGTCTTGAATCTGGATTATATTTCGACAGAAGGGAGGGCCTCCTTTTCGGTTTATCACGCCACGACGTACAATACATACACAAAAGAAATCCAAAAATGAAAATAGGACTTCTTAGACAAATTTTAGGTGCTAATTAACAAGGAACGCGGGAGTGATCTTGCTAATTTACTAATCTGATTAAGTTTCTTAGTACATGCAGAACGTAAATTTGATTCACAACATAGTGATTTTTCGGATTGAAATCCCATAAATTTACGAGTGTTTATTAGTTCTGTGCATCGATTTTTTATACGTGAATACCGGAAGTTTCGTGTCACATTTGTTAGCGATTTTTAAAGCGAAATTGGACTTGCACTTGCAAACGAACATCATTCGTGAGCCTTACATTTGATATTCTCTATCGCTTTTATACTATTGTAATTTTCATGTTTTATTCATACCGTAATCCTGTGGTGTTGTAAAGTATTAACTTTTTTAACCATAAATCTTCGAATCCTTATGAGAACCACTGCCCTTGTTCAGATTGAGAAAGGCGGAATATACCGTATCGTCAAAACGAACGATTGAAAACTAGTTCTTGCAACGTTGTAGGGTCAACACCACAATATTTTACAGAAAACGTTCTACGGTTGGGGTGATCTAGTGCATAAATATCTCAAATCTCTGATCGTACTGAGTAGTTATGCGCAAAACAATCCAGATACTTCAAGTCCAAGTTGACATGCACACTACGTAAACCAAACGTAGCCTTTCTATTTGACCACACACGAGAGTGAAACTAATCCAGACACCGTGTCAAGTTAACCCGGCTATGCAAAATTTTGAGCCAGTCTACTTAAAGAAGAAATGCGAATCAGGGCCGTGACTGACTAGGAACGGGACGAGATGCCTGATCGTGCAACCTTTTTGGTGTGCAAACCGTTGGGATTAATAAATTCACGAATCCTAGAAATAAGCCTGACAGCGAATAGTTGCCGCTCGTTTGGACGCTGATCGGTATTTGCATTGACCGTTTTCCAAAATAATGAAGTGAAATAGCGAGTAATAAACTCCCGATGAGACACGGTGGATAATTTATTGAGTTTTTCTCATATGACAAGGGAGTACCACGCATATCCTGGAGACCGATTGGAAACGAAGAATTTAAAGAAAAGAATACTAATGGATGACATGAGACACCACGGTGGCTAGAAAAAACGAACGATCATATATAAAGAGATTACATGAGTAAAAAAAACATTGATACAATTCTGATATACAATTTCAAACATTTATTTGATAATCCTGAGTGGAGTGAATAAAGTCAAACTGGCGAATACATCCCCAATTTCGTCCCGAAATATAACCGGGCCAGACGATGTTCCGTGAAGATGAGGCTAAAAAATGCCGAAATACAAAATCAATAAAATTAACAAGGAAACCTTCAACTGGTTGTTATCTTGCACGTACGAGGATATATTTTAGTTTACATAACCAAACTACAGTGTAAAGTCGAAACAAGCGGTTATTTTGTGATTTTTAATTGTGCAATTGACGTGACATGCGCTAATAAAATATCCCTTAATTGATTCCACCACTAGGATGTTGCACTTAAGATCGCACGGCAGAAATTATAGCAAAACGGATGTCACGAAGTTCTGCTCCAGAACTCGAGACTCGTAAGCAATAGCGCATTTTTCTTGGATTTTAGATACGAGAATTCCAGAATGTCACTTAAACTTTTCCAGGTTTTGTAAATGTCTCAGAGATACGAAGATAACCCGAGAAGTTTGTACTGCACAGTGACTTACAGCCATAAAGTTGCATTAACGCGTAGTAAGGACACTATAAAAGTCCGAATGATGTGCCTTTCGAAATCAAATTGAAATAAACGCTGGCAATCACCCAAATAACTTTCTCCATGCTGATCCATATTCCGTATCACAGAGCCTGGCTAAAAGACTAATGATATGTCTGGCAGAGGTCCGAATGTGGGTCATATAGCGTTCACAAAGTGTATAGAATTTTCTTTGAAGGTTTAACAACCAGAATGGATGATGGCATCAGTAAATTCTCTCACGAATTGATGCGATAAGAATTCTAGCAGGGAAACCATGTACACAGATGTTCATGGATGTCTACATATAGGAGGATGCGAATCACTGCGGAGTTAAAAACTTGATTAACACCTAACAATATGATGGTGCAAATAGTCTTTTCTTACGCTATTCAGCACAATTAAAATGCAATGAGATTTAAGTTAGCTAATAAACGCTTATTTAATCTAGGAATCAGTCAAAAGAATCTGCCAGCCGTTAAATAGAAAGACCGGAACGGCTCTAAGTAGATGACACCATGATTAAACACAAACAGTAAAGTAAGGACAGGCAATTCATATCTGCTAACTAGATATCTCCAAAGCATTTGATCGAGTTAACCATATACTACTACTGCAGAAGCTATTAAGGCTTGGTACCAACGGAAAGTAATTGAATTTGATAAAGGACTAACTAACAAATCGCATTACCCAGGTATGTGTTGACGGTGCACTATCAAAACCAATCACAGCAACTAGCGAATTTCCCCAGGGTTCAGGCTTTGGTCCGATCCTGTTTCTGGTTTATGTCAATGAAGTACCGGAAAGTTTTCAAAGTAACATTTCGTTATTTGCGGACGACATAAAAATATGGAGTTGCATCTGTAGCACGGAAGTGTCTGCTATTACAAAAAGATCTTGATACGCTTCACAGCTGGTCGTTGAACAAACTACCGTTTAACTTCAACAAATGTAGACTCGTGAATGTGGGGAATCGAGTAGAGTTCACATACTACATAAGTTCATATGTCCTTCAAAACCACAGTGAAGAAAAAGATTTGGATGTCTGGATATGCTCCAGTTTAAAAACATCACATCGAAACAACACAGCCTTCACAAAAGCAAAACGTGCCCTAAATCTACTCAAACGGGTATTTCGGAAATTTTGGCGCAAGATAATCCCAAGGATCATGAATACATACCCGAGACCAGTCATGAAATACGCTGTGCAGTAAAGGTCTCCGTGGATCGAGAAAGATGTAGAACTTATGCAGCGAATCTGTCACCGCTCCACAAAACTAGTTCTCAGCATCCGAGACAAGCCTCATAAAGGAAGGATAGCTCAGGTGAACCTCTTCCGAGTTTCCCTATCTACAAATCAGAAGAGACTTTATCCTACTAAACAAATTATTCCATACCCCAAACCATCCCTTACAGAGCATATTCACGAGAATGGATACAAGGAATTATCGGACCGATGAATATATGTTGGCTGTACCCCATTCCTGTTTATTTTATCCGTGTCTGTTTTACTTTGAACAGTCTACATTCCACCGTTGCTCACTCCACTAGCTTGCGTAACTTTGAAGCGAAAATTAAACGCGTTTCCCGACTGGTTTTTATACTGTTTAACCTAATTGCTTATCTTGATTTATACACTTATATTTTGATTTTTATCATCCTAGGATCATTGTTAGGCTTGGTGCTTTTTAGACCATAAGAAAAACTTGAATGATGCTTCGTTACAATAATCAAGCTCTTGAGTGACGTACAACAAACACTGGAGTATAAATGGAGAAAAAACAATACAGCGGAAACTTGCGACAAGTTTGATAATGTTGTTAGAGTTGGAAACAAATGAATTCCTCACCGTCGTTCGTACCAACTAACAGCCTCGTTGATACAAAGGAGAACTGGGACCCAAATTAATCCGACGATCAGAACAGCAGGAGAAAGAACCACCCCGATGGAATTCTGATAAATGTCATCGAACTTCAACAGTCTAAATAACGTGTACGATGTTTGCGAAAGGAAGCTACATTAACGAAAAGGAGGAATATGAAACCCAGCTGAAGGAAACGCTTCGGAAATAGGAGTTCCAGTTAAAAACAACAATGCTAGCAATGGACGAGAAAGCAGATATCTAATATTGGGCGCCGTCTTAGACGCAGTCCGCAAAGGAGGTGTAGCTTGTACATCACAGAAAGGAAACCGAATCGATATGAATGAGCGATGAGAGAAATGAAAAATTGAGCATCGATATGAAAGATTAATAAGAAAAGTGGCAAATAGCTCTTGGCAGTCTACCCCTGATCTGTAGGCCTGGGCAACCGGACAATATCTATGCTCAAGTGCAGTCTTTGACTGTATGATACTTTGTTCGGATCAGACTTGTGATTTCATACATACAAACATACTCCTGACCTGTGGTACAGTCGGACTACCAGGGTTTCGAAAAAAATTAGAAGAGCTATTTGAAGTACAAACAGCAATGTTACCATTTGATTGCTCAATAAAACAAGCAGTAGTTCACACTACACAGGGGAAGAAATGACATACAACGTACAGGTATTCGTCAACACCTGCGCATATATGTCACCATTTTTGATTATCTTTCGTTAAGCTAAATTACACGGGATGTGAATGAAACGAGAAAGCCAAAAGCAAAGCAAAGATGTGGGAAAACAACATGAGTCGAATTAATCTTCGTTGTCTTTAATGGTATATGTATTCGCTGTACGTGCGCTCGCATTTTCGATTAGATGTTGTTGTTGGCCTCCTTCGATCGATGTCGACCATGGATGTACATCACAATCGCATGAATTTTCATGTTCTACAGCGTTTTGAATGACTAAGCAGTCCGATTCGGGAGGAACAATCTTTCCCGCAGTGCTGGCAACGAAAGTCAGAACTCGGTTGTATTGCATCAGTTGCACGCCGGCGGCGTGATCTGCGTTCAGCAGCCAAGAGCTGTATCTGCTCCTCCCCAGCTTGCAGTCGACGCTTTACACAATGCCTCCAATGTGAGCGGTCAAGAGAAAGTTCTTCCCAACTCGCCGGGTTAATGCCAAGAGCTTTCATATCTCTTTTGCAAACATCTTTGTACCGCAAGTGCGGTCTGCCCAATGGTCGACTTCCTAATTGCAACTCACCATAGAATAGATATTTAGGAATACGACTATTTTCCGTTCTGTAGACATGACCAAGCCATTGCAGGCGGCGCTGTCGCATTAGGGTGTAGATAGTGTAATATAAACAGGAGCTAAGCCAGAAGGTGCGAATACCAATCTAGTGTATCGCTGTTAAACTCAAATCCAATTGCTTTACCTGATGAAAGCTAAGAGTAAGAAATCTGTCATGGCGAGTGTGTGTGATGGCAAAGTATGCAAATAAGCTTCCATGCAGCTTGCGACAAACAGCAGACCGGGTCTTCAACTCAATTTGAAAAAAATCAGGACAGAATAAACCGAGAGCGAGGTAAAAACTCACATGATAGAGGCACATGAAAGCCAGCATGGATTGGAGGTGAGACGGAATTTGAGAATGGATTGACCGTAATTTGCATAAGAGAATGAAATCACAACTAGAGTGAACGAAAGCAAGAAAAAAGCTAGAATTACGCAAAGTTGGATATTGGCGTAGAAGAAACACGATAGGTTAGTTAGCACGGAAAATCGACGTGCGAACGTAGGCATTTTCATCGTCATACAACAGCCAGTCAAACATTTCGATAAAACAGGAGAAATTCAGGCCCAGGAAATCCGTGACACTTATTGATGCCCCCTTACCCATTCAAGCATACGTAGTTCTTCGAGTAGTAAATGGGGATGCGTTCTTGCTCTCACGCTGCTTGGCAAGTGATTTGATTTACTGCTGAGGCACGCTTTTAGGAATAGAACAGAGCGATTTTACCTATGCGCGTTGTGTGATGATGAGCTTTTCAACCTGCATTGTTTGAAAGCAAAACCAAGGTGCGGGATGTGCTAATCCGTGACGTGCTGTTTGCCGACGACGCATCCGTTATTGCTCACTCCAAAGAACACCCCAAGTCTCTAATGGGGTGTTATGCGTCGGCATGCAAAGATTTTGGGGTGACAATCAGCAGGAGCAAGACCAAAGTCCTTGGTCAAGGGACTGTATTGCCTCCCGTCATCACTATTGGAAACCGTCAGCTTGAACTAGTACATAATTCCCCATATGGTGGTTCAAGCATTGCGAATAGCCTCTCGCTAGACACGGAGATTGTTAAGCGAATTGGCAGAGCAGCTGCCATCACGGCGCGTTTGAACGCTCGTGTGTAAGGTAACCGCAATTTTACTGTAAAGACAAAGATGATGGTGTACAGCGGCTGCGTACTAAATACTTTATTGTACAACAATGAAACCTGGACCATCCACCGCATCTTAAAATCCAATGCTCGAATGCTTTCTAAGCTGTTATACAGAACATAGTCACCCTACTACGACAGCGCCGTATACGATGGCTGGGTTATGTCTATAGAACGAAGTCGACCTTTGCGTTTGCAAAAGAGACATGAAAGCTCTTGGCATTGGCCCTACGAGTTGCGAAGATCTGCACTTGACCGCTGACGTTGGAGGCGCTGTGTAAAGCGTCATGTCCAAGCGGAGGAAGAGCAGATACAGCTCTTGGCTGCTGGACATACATAGACCGAGTACTGCTTATCGCAGGAGAGATTGTCACTCTCGAATCGGACTGTTTAGCCATTCGAAAAGCCGCCGCGGAGCATGAAACCATTATGCGCTTGTGATGTACATCCATGGTCGAAAGCAACCGACGGAGGCCAACAAAAAAACATCAGTGCGAAGAAGTCGCTTTTCGACAAAAGACAACCAACCAACGGTGTATCTCAAAGCATTAGGACCACGTTGCTAAGTATCGTTTATATTTCGGAGATGGACGGACCGATTTCGACGAGAAGACAAAACAGTTTGACGTTTTGAAAATACAAGGCTTGGCAAAACGGAATAGGGCGCAATGTAACTTACCCAAGTAGACAATGAATTGCGCGAAAACAATTTCCCTCGTCGACTGTATGAGTGATGAGAGCCCAGAGAAACAAGAAAACCTGTCGAAAAAATGTGGTGGATGAAACAGGAAGTATGTTTCAGCATTAGCTTGCGCTAGGGGGCAAGCAACTGAGGAATGGTTGAAGAAATCTTAAAATAGAGCACGCATTGTTATTAACAATAAGAATGCATCATGATGGTTTACGCAGGAACTTTAGGGTTGAGACAGTAACACGCTAACGTGTCTCGGTTTAATAATTGCTGTTTGAACTTCAACCGAAAAATAAGCGCTCGACACAATACAAAATCACCAAGGAAAATTGGAAACCTGGGATTTAGCCGCATTATTGAAACGCTACGAAAGACGGCAATGGAGAAATGCCACCTACGTGATTGAGTTTAGCTCAGATTGATTAACCGACAGCAGAGAGACCGTCTCGTGGAATGTGAAGTTCCGCGAAGTGGTTCGACACGATTCGAATCCCCGGGGCCATAAAAAGTGTCCCAACACGGAAGCGACGCATAGCAAAATCGAGGGCAGAAAGCGGAGCGCCACAAACAAGGCGTTTCGTACAATTTTCTGTGAATGAATATCAAACCGATTGCTTTGATGGGAGAGATTTGATGTGAAATAGCGAAACGGTTATCACGTGTATTGTTCACAAAGCAATAATCACTTATTGACAAATTTGCCCCAAAGCACGTACGTAAAGCACAGCTTCAATAACGAAAGAAGTTACCACCAACAAAACATCGGAAGCACATAAACATGTTTAACTCTTAGCAGAACGACACAAGAAGCACAGGTTTCAACAACATATACCTTGAAAATTTGTTTTCATGACTGCACTTAGCAAGTGTACAACACGATAAATAGGATGCTTAAAGCACTATGAGACATTCTTAAGTGCGACTAACAGGATCAGAGGCTAAAAGACGGATCGCAGTGATTCAGCAAGGCTATATTTAGGGTCTTTCTTTATCTGTCATGAGCAAAGTCTTGGTGAATTCGGTTACCTTCGAACCCAATCGGAATACGACACCCGAAACGGGAGCCAGTTTCGGGTGTCGATTGTCTGGCATCGCAATGCATGACACCTGATCAGCGCACATTTCATACACTCAACTGATTCTTAAGTGTTATATTTAACTACAGCTCAACCCATAGGATAATCACCCGAAATACTGAACTCATTGATACAGTATTGGTCAGTATGGTTAACTAAATCCAAAACTAACTGTAGCAAAAACAAAGACAGACCTTTCAGGCAAAGAGCTTTTATCGTCTCTGACCAAACGGAGATTAGTCTGCGGATTGTCTGTATTTGTTTGCAGAAAATGGACCAAGTAGAATTCATAATCAAGCCTCAGAGGCATAAAAGGAGTTTTAAGAAAACCAAAACATAAATTTCAAAAGTAACGTGAGTTTCTGAGGAAAATAATGTTTCCCAACATCAATCGATATTACAAACAAAAAGAGGATGTTTTCTAGAAGACCCATTCATGAACGCAAAAATTCAAGTTGAAAATACCTCCGTCTTTCGTTTCTCTCTCCAAGTGCTTGCTAACTGACCCAGTCTAGGCGATCGAAAGCGAAGCTATCCCAGGTTCATAAGTTTGCGAATTCAAATTTCAACCTGAACTCGTGAAATGAATGTGTGTACCAATGCAAGGACCTTTAAAGGAAGTAGTATGGGAATCGACAGCGCCAGGTCTGTCACCAATTCTGACACGTAACGATCGCATCATAGAAACCGAAGCAATGCGTTTTACTCATGATAGGGTTGACTCCTTGGCTCAAACAAACAACTGGTGGAAGTAATGGGTGTCAAATAGGCACATGTCCTACGGAACTTTCGTGGAGACTGAAATCCGTAAAGAGTATATGTTCGAACGAACATTGCGGGCCATTGTTCAGCTGTATCTGTTTTATTCTCTTCGATTTTTGCGGTGACGGAGTTCGACGAGAGAAGATCCAGGAAGCCTCATCATGGATGCAATCGTTCGGCGTGCACTGCCATCATGATGTGATGGAAACATCGCTTTCCGAATAATCGGTCTTTGCCTCAAGAACAAGGTTCGCGCTAAAATGTTATATTGTAGATTCGCCCCACTCACAGATTTTTGTCACGGTCTATTCTGAAACTAGTAGTGACCTTGGCTATGGAATAGTCATTTTAGAAATATGTATTGAAACATATAATAATGACTTATTATGAACATAACTATCGACAAATGTGTGATAACTGGTAGTATGACATTAGGGCCAAAAAGCTAGAATCGCTTCATGGATTTAAAACGATTTTTTGAGTTCCGTATCAACTAGAGGACGCATGTTAGATGGTCAAGGCTATGATTTCATCATAAAGCAGCCGGTTGTGCCACAATGATTGAAACGACCAGAGAAACAAGAGAAATAGTAAACAGATACCGCTGAAATCGTCCGGCGTATTTGTGCATGAAGCAAATCAATGATTTGTAGTCAAACGTCAACGTTGCCGAAAACACGACAACAGCGCGACAGTCAACAGCTACAAGGGTTTGCCATTCTTCCATCAATCAGACAAAATAGGGATCGGCTAAATAGATGAGTTGAGAATTGAACTTGTTTAAGAATGGTGTGTAATTGAAACCGCGCGGAGGAACCAGAAATGAGATTGGCAGAGTAAGAATTTAAAATAAGCTATGAGTTGTAGCCGAAAGGCTACAAAAATGACGGTAATTTCGTGGCACCGAAATACACACACACAGCAAAAGAGATGTTTATAGAAACCGTGTTTAGCGGTGGGCAAATGTTAATTAGTAACTTGGAAGCGGCGGGAAGATGAGTTATAGATGAAAGCATAAGACTAGATAAGCACAACCCAGAGACCACGCATGGTATACTATACCGTGGTGTCAGGCTTTACTGTATCGACCATTGGCACAGGAGAAACAATAGTTAAATGCAGACCTGGCAACTAAGGGTTCGATTTCGTTTAACGGGAGGCTCTCTCAACGGTTTCTGTCGGTCTAGCCGTCGGCCAAGCATGGAAAGACTCAACGCAGGGGTCACGATGAACGTAAGCCAAAGCAATTGACCGGACCCGAAAGAAGAGGAGGGGTACGCGTAACCGGGGAATTTGAAAAAGTCCTTTTGCAAACGATTGCTAGCCTGTTGAAGATCACGAACGACGTTAGCGATCAATCGGTTTGTGAAAGTTGACCGAGGTAACCACAGTAGCTCGGCATCGTTCATGACGGGCAGCGTGGGAAGACCGACCAAATAGAGCAACAATTGTAAAACAGCCGCGGCCAGTGGAGCGAGCAATCCGAGGGTCAAGAAGAGATATAAATTGTTTACAGCCGCTCGAGTCTACAAAGTCAAAGTATGATGAATAGAAGTGGCATAACCCAGCAAAAACAAACATCATTGGACGCAAATACTAACGCTCTTTAAAGCACATATTTGTTCAACACCGTGGAAAAATGGTTTGAACTAGCTGCCAATCTATCTATCTATCTGTCTGTCTATCTATCTATCTATCTATCTATCTATCTATCTATCTATCTATCTATCTATCTATCTATCCATCTATCTATCTATCTATCTATCTATCTATCTATCTATCTATCTATCTATCTATCTATCTATCTATCTATCTATCTATCAACATGCCTGTTTACCTATCGTCTATTAGTTTATCGATATACGCTTACTGTTAGGATAATAAAATATAAGAAGCAATAAACAGTATTCATGCAATTAAAGCGACAGTTTGTAAAGTTCGAAAAATGTAGGAAAAGAGATTCAGGGTAGAATTGGTGAAGGAAATGCAGGTTAAGAAAAACGATTGCGAGACGGCAATCAACATAGACAACAGCATGTTCCCAAAAGTACAAAACGTGCCTCATGCAGTAAATCGTAGACTCGGAATCCTTCATTTTCCATGTCGAAAATCCAAGGAACCACTAAGTTGACGACTTGAACTGCTAAGTCCAAAGCGGATGGAGACAATTGCGAATGAACCGATGCAGTTGGTTCAGCTTTTTGGCATTTATTGGAGCCGCGGATAGGGGAAGTCCAATCCTCCTCAAGGGAATTCTAAGCGAACATGCAAAAATAAGTACGGTGATGTGATTAGTAGTTAAATACATAAACAAAGAGACTGAAAAGTAAGTGATATTAGTAAAAGTATTTTCTGCGATGCACTCAGTGTGTGGTTGTGAGAAATAATGGATTTAGCTGAAGATTTGGACATGCAACGTGTTCATCTAAAGACGTCTAAGACACAACTTGTTGGTATAGTCTGCTCCAAGGAGAAAGTTAACGGCGAACGCTTTCTACACCTCTGCGCGCCATTTCAGAAAACAAGAAACAACCTGCAATGTGTTGTACATCAAAACAATCATCAGCCGTAGAAGAAAATGGAACGCTTTGCCCTCAATAAAGGGAATGCATCGGATAGCCTGCGTCGGTGAAAATGTTGGAGAGTCATTGGTATTACTAAAACCATTTTGTATCTCACATTTCGAACAGCAATAAGCTTACCAGTCTAGGGCAGCGTGGATCATCGTATCAATGATTACATTTTCTCACAATTGTTGGACGCTTTAGCAAATCAGCACAAAAGCGGAACAACACACAGGACAAGTAGAGTGGTGACTGCTGAATGAAGCTACTCACCATCACGGAGGCTGTGGATGACGACGGTTCTTCAAACACTGAACAAGGCCGAGGAAGAAAAGGTCGGAACAAGATTGACACGTCACCTCGAGCAAACAGTGGAGCGTGTTGTATGTTGAACACATTGCCAACTGTGCAAACGGTCTCACCGTGTTCCTGCATTATGGTCAACATCTCGTAGGTTGCTGGAGGGAATAGAGAATTGGGGCTATTGAGCTAATCGCGATATTAAAGTGTCCCCGTGAAAAAGTGCGAAAAATCGAACAGGTGTATGCATGAAGAACGTTCTCACCGAAATCCACATCATACGATTTCCTCAAATATAAACTACAGCGTTGTTGAGCGAGTGTGAAAGAAATGCATGCAAATGAGAATCCTTGTTCAAGCCCATCTACATGTGTGGGCACAGAACATGTTTCTCGTGTCTACCGTATCCAACAGTGGCTTACAAGATTATACCTTGTGCTCAACTGTAATTCAACAACACACCCGATAGTAAGGTGGACGTTGATATCAGTCGAAGGGAAAATGCAAATGCAAATCCAATGAGTGGAAAGATAACAGCCATGTCGTTTCGTGTTAAGTAAACCGGTTCTATGAGATTTTGTAAGCTAATGAAGGAGACCGAGTGATTGATCCTCTGGCTAATTTTAATATTGCTGGCATCTATTGCTCTTTCACCAGAGGGTAACAGAACAGTGCTCATTTATAAGCACTTCAAGGCTTGATATTCGTTCACTGTGTGGATGGTTTCGTTTTATCTTGTTCAGGTTAATTTGTTGCTGGGCAACTACGTCGTTATAGAAAAGTCTATTACCGACAGCTGGGCAATGATAAGTCTACACACGGTGCCATGTAATCAGACCAAAATAGCAAGTAACAGAAAACGGATATTAGGTGTTCCTAAATCAACGAGGCATCAAGTAGATTCCAAAACGGTTTCACCGAAGTTGTGTGGCTCCTGACAAAAGCATGATCATTAGCTAAAACGCTAAACGAACGGCGTTAGCAACCATAAGCAAATCAAAGGATGCTTATAACCATCATAAGTCAGACGTGTTTATTTATGTGATGCTGCTCAATAAAAAACTCTGCGTCTGACCACGAGGAACGATAAAAATGGCAACCACATAGGATTCTCAAAACCACAGTAATTGAGAGCTGCGGGAATGTTCGATTTGTGAAGAGCATAGGGTGTAAATTGTGATTAAACCCCTCAAATATTGATCGTTGCATTATACAGTTTTTTTAAATACTATCACCGCATTTTCTCGGCAAGGAGTTAATCACTCGGGTCAAATACGTTTTTTAGCTTCAGGTTGGGTATGGACGCCGAACGTATCACAGCATCGCTTCCAGTTCAAAGACAGCAGGACGATAAACCAAGCCGTTGAAAAATTGCTCAAAATCAATCCCATTCTCAAAACTGAACCAAATTTAACACAAACAAGCAGATGAGAAGAAGAACGTAAAATCCACATTAATTGATGCACGTACAAAGTGTAGAACAGTCAGTGAAGAGTGAGACCTGTAACGGTACGTTATCCACATTGGCCAAATGCGGTCGAATATTTTCAATGCCACAGGGGAGATGCGACTGTGGAGATGGAGGGGGAGGTGTTGCGTGGAGTTAAGGAGCATGAAGAAAAATCGTACACAAGAGTACAATCACCAATAACAAAAGATGAAGTCTTCAAGTGAGGATAAATGATACGATTACTTTTGTGATGTAATGAATCTGTTTGAAATTGATAGAAATAATACCGAAACAATGTGTGGTTGAAACACTAAGAGGAGATTCTGTGAGTGTGTGATGAGAATAGGGACTGGCTGCAATCGCGTCACCGCGCGAGAGGCATTCATGTTTTCAGTTTGGCTTTTATTCACCCGTTAAACCTCGGCAATGCTAATTTACATTAAGTAATGAAATAATGCATAGCCTTGAACGCAAACTGTATCTTGTGATAATTGATTAGCAATTAAGGCGAAAAATATTGAAAGACTGATTTGGCCCGTGTCTTGAGTTGTGTTCATTACTCTGCTGTATATTTCGAATCTCTAGAACAGATTTTAGATGGAATTCCAAATGGAACAATGTAAGATAACTCCTGATTGGTGGAATAAGGAAATCAAGATGAGTTCCAATTATAATCCGGACAAAACAATAACAGCTGTCATCATACACTTGGCGAAGGGAGGATGAGCTGCAATAGGGAATTATGTACCCTCTTCCACACCACGATAGATTTGATGTTCCGGAACTAATCAGGAGTCCAAGACATGACACCCAGTCCAGCAAAAAGGCGGTTTATCATACGAATCGACGGGAGGAACTTGCTCTTGGCCGCTCACATTGGAGGCATTGTGTAAAGCGTCGTCTGCAAGCTGGGGAGGAGCAGATACAGCTCTTGGCTGCTGAACGCATATCACGACGTCGTCGTGACGCCCAACGACCGAGTTCGGCCTATCACTGCGAGCGCTGCGGGAGAGATTGTTCCTCCCGAATCGGACTGTTTAGTCATTCGAAAAGCTGTAGAACATGACGATTTATGCGATTGTTATGTACATCCTTGCTCGACATCGACCGAAGGAGGCCAACAACAACAATCGATGGTCTGAGATGAACAAGTTTTATGATGGGAATCCATAAAAGAGTGAGCATAAACTGGGTAGAAACGAGCATTCAATCGGTTTTGAATGCGTAGAGCGACGGAACCGAGGTCACACTGCCATGTATGAGAACGAGTTTGCCCCGTCATTGTACAGGACAATGGTCCGGAGAGAATCAATAAAAACGCTGAAATAAAACACACTCTCAGTCACATCTCTCACAGCCAGTACTCACCAAAATGACGGTTGGGATAGACTCTAGACAGATATACACCGCACTCAAGGGGACACCATTCTCAGAACTCATAAAGTCTTTGTTTTTTGTCATATCGATAGACAGAAAGACGGATCAACATGCACAAACTGCACTCATTATATCATGTAGCTGGATGACCGGTTGACTAAATCCTGCCACACCACAGACATCCGAGCTCCATAAGTTGTAATCTCAGCGCATTCCGTGTTCGATAATACGGCACAGCTGTAACCAGACGAAGTAGTGATTCGTGTCACTCGATAATTTATCTCAGAACGGCATTCATTTGATGTCAGGCTGTATGCATCCTATTCCGTACAGCGATGCGGAAAGCTAATTATGAAATATAACAATGATAGATACAGGAGAGTTTTCATGTTGAAGACATTCGGCTTCATTCCGGATGCTTGAGTGTTGTCTGCCTATCGGGTCTACAATTAACGTGGGCAGCATTGCCTTAAGTGTAGGCACGATTTCCTGCAAACGGTGCGGAGTTAAAGTACACAAGACAGTATCAAGTTTAGCGTTTGGCAAGCATCTACGATATGATCAATATCAACATGATATTAAACGCTTAAATACAGAATCACAAAGTGATTACGGGACAGCCGCTCAGCATGTTTAAAACTGGTCAATGTAGAGTGATGCTCACGTACGGTCACATACAAACCACACTATGACCGGTTTTTGGCTGTATGCTATCATAAAGTTGAGACGGTAAACTTGAGTCTTGAGTACTTGACCAGGAATTACTCTGTGATTCTGTGTCTAAAACAGGAAATATTTCCACGTGGTGCCAGCTGGTGGGCTCGGTTCTCCGAGCCGCGAGGAAGGTTCTGCGGTGGTGGTCTGAGGTGTGGTGGGTTTCCCCGCATGGCAAGCGTTCTCCCTATAAAAAGCCACAAAAATCCAATGATGACATCACGACGCGGCGGATGTGACTCACCGCTCCAAAAGTCACTGCCCCTTGTCCTACCCAAGGACATTGTATGGTGCACAGGCAAAAACTGAAGTCACCAACCTATCAACGGGGTTATCGGGCTCCGAACTGGAAATTCCCAAAAAGGGCGTATGAACCGCTTCGTCGGTCACCGGCCACCGATAGGTGCGAACCTCTCTCGCTCCACTGCCTTGTGGGTAAAGGCTCGGGGTGGGACCCCCTAAACGAAATCTCCCCCACTTCGGTGTAGGCAACCGGGTAGTATCATGCCTACGTTCAACGATGCCGATGACAACGCTTTGTACCCCCCTTCTCGCTTGTACATCTCATCGTTTATGTTGAACGGCACTATATCTGTATCAGGATTGTGCAAATATAAAATAATAATCTCAAACATGATGGTTGTTTGTAGAAGAACCCTATTTAACAGTGGTTTTATAATTTCGATTACCATTTTATCAATGTTTTAGAGCTCACTGAATATAATATTCCAGCCAGAAACCTCCGTTGTCGTGTGTAGATGATGAACATGTGTGAAAAATACTACATTCATATTCCATTGCATTACATTAAACGGACCATACAAGACGCACACCGAATCGCGCAGAATGGCGGTCAGCACAGCTCGTTCACCGCTCAAGAGTCAACAACTACCAGGACAACAAAGTCAAGTTAAAACGAATGGTTGATAAATGTTTCACACACATACAGATACCTTATTTTCCATGGCGTAATCAAGAAGCCCTGATGTCACATCTGCTTCGTCAGCATTGGCAGGCAACGAGGAAGAGCTGGACGTTGAGGTATTCAAATGTTTATTGTTTGCTTGTAGACCTTGCGCAATCGAGGCCGAGGAGCTGCTTGTTAGTTGATCCTCGCCGCTGAAAGATAAAACCACGCGCTGCGCGGGTTGATCTACGAGGGATTGGTTGCGTAGTTTCAAATCATCAACATTGTGGAGCAAAGGCATCGACAATGAACGTCGATATGAGACCTGGAAAGGTTAATAAATACAGCCTGAATTATCAGTCACAAGTGGGACTCCTTTAAATGAATCTGAATCAAAAGGCGAGATAGAATAATAATAAAGGGTACAGACGTGGGGAGTTTTATATGGTTTCAGACGAAAATGCTACGCTAGAATAAAATGCTGAGTCAATAAAAACCATTTTTACGATTGAGTGGACCCTGGCCTCGCAGACACGTACCACACGAGCTGAGTGATTGTTAATAAAAATCTCTTTGTTCAAAATTAAACGGCGCAAACTCAATTCACGAGCAGTCTACATGATTGTGTTTTAATGGGAGCTCTACTATGCACACGAAAAGATAGGCAACAAGAATGATTTTGAAAGTTGCTCTCCATGGTTTCGTAAATACGCTAAGGACGATTGTAAAGGCTAAAATGAAAGGCTCGCAGATGTGACTTTTGGCGGTTCCTCTGTTTTCTTTTCAATTCGACATTATCAAAAATTCTCAAACCAGCAGTACAACAAGCTGATGGGGACACATAAAAATCAAACTGCTTTATTCAACACATGGAACAAACCTTGCCGTAAGATTTGAGGTTTATAATAACAATAGAAATAATCGAATTCCTTCGCACCAGATGAAAGAAGGTGAACCCAAACCTCCATGTGACAGATTGAAGAATCGTTCAAACAAAATGCAGAAACACACGCGGAGACCCACAGGATTGTTGGGGGGGCAAAGTGTAACGAATTCTGGACAGAGCTGCGGCTAATACCGTGCTAAATTGATTGGCCAGATGTAGTGAGCTGCATGCTGAAACAGACTGGAGTCTCATTGCCATTTCCTGTTCTTTTTTCATCCTCATACCTGTCTAGGATTGGGCAACCTGACAGTATCTTAGCCCATGTGCAGTCGCTGACTGTGCGGCACTTTGCCTTGATCAGGCTTGTGCTTTCATACCATATACCATACGTGAGGAAGGTGAATCGTGATGTTTTATTGTTCGTACGTCTGAACGCGAAACGCTTACCTTCGGTTGACCGGAAAGCAAGTAAGAAGCGTGCGACCAAATGCGTGGCATGTGAGCAGCTGTAACAAGAAATGTCTAACATATAGATCGTCATAGTTGACATCATCGCTCAAACAGTAACAGAAAAAATCAACTACTACTTGAACACCAAACAGACGTGGGATGTATGTACGGAATGGGTCGGAGCTAAAGCAGCAACTGAGACTCCCGGAAAACTGTCAAAAGGATGTAGCCATCGTATGATTAATGTTGATCGTTGATTTTATGTCCTTACGTACCGTGAGTCTTTTGTATTAAGGATTATTGTAAAGCTGAAATTTCGAATGAAGCTTTTGATTTCTGAACACTTCTTGCTCTTTATAACGTGTAAAATGGATTGCCACCGGCAATGAGCTACATACGACAGCACGGACGCAGCTCTTAATTATACTTGTCTGGGCACTTGCAACCTTACATCAGCTCAATTACGCGCAGTGTACGACTGTACTGAAATCCTCATTATAGCCAAACGATAGTTGGACAGATGACCGCAACAGTTAGCACCCTTTGCAATGCGTAAAATCATATCATCTATACACGTCACACCGAAGAACACGGAGATAAGCATCCCTTTGTGATTAAACAATTAAGGCAACACGGTCCTGAGAGACGATGTAACCGAAGCGATCTCGCTGAAAAAGTGCGCACGTATGTCCTGAATAATAAACGAAGTTGCATGGATTTAAGCATCAGCGTAGAATCAAAAATACCAATTGTAAGAGTGATGAAGTCTTCAGAGATGGATAATTTAACATGTACAGCCAAGTTAAATGTGTAAATCTAACCAAACAGTGGGTTCTAAATACATCTTTGCTTACTACCACACAGCTGTTCTAAGGCAGGCAGCATCGGCTGAGAGACATGCGAGGCAAAAGGTTTGATTTTTAATGCAAAGAAATTTGAGTGCAATCGGTTAGAGCAGTTTTTGGGTAACGTTTCACTTCTGACACAGAAGCTTTGTCAGACCAAGGGTGATAGTCAGGACATAATTAAGTAGCAGTCAACGCCCCACCACGGATTTGACCTTACCCCTAAACAGCCAATAGTACGCCGACGGTGTTTTACGGCTCGCAGTCATGACAAGGATCAGTGGTCGATTTGCCTACTAGCGTGTATCCACATCAATCTAATACAAGTGAACACGGTCAAGGTCGGTTGACACAGCGGCCCACATGTGTAAAAGTACAGAACGGGGCATTATGAATACACGATCGGTCCTAAAGATATTCCAATCGAAATATGATTTTTAATTCAAGGTTATAAAATCGAGTTAAAATTTCGTACTGAAGCAAAAATTACACATGCTGTCTGCTTGAGTAATTTGCAGCTACGTAACGCTTCAGATGTGCATTTTATATAAGGTATACAAACGTTACCCAAAACTGCTCTAACCAATTGCACACAAATTTCTTTGCATGCAGCTAAACTGTTTTTTTTAAGATCTGTTAATAAAAAGTGACATGAATGGTTGAAGTTGACCGGAGAAGCATACTCGACTGTGTCGAAGAAACAACTTTCTGATGTCGATCCTTTTCGACACACGCGTCCTGTGCTTGCTCTTGCGATGCCAGCGAGATGTGACAGTTCCAGCCACATTCTAGTCCAAGACGCTCGGCAAACACGCGTGTACGTAGTGCGTTTTCCTTGAAACCAGAATGGAAAAATATGATCAAAATCACAGCAAGATATTAGAACATATTGAGACCAATCTGTTCATTGAAGGACATTTTGTAATGAATCGGTTAAAGAATGTTCGGGTAACGTCTCGCTTGTTTGTCAAACCAAGGGATTCAGCGCGAACAGGTTCTGGGTCTGACCATCACAACACACCTGGACTGACGAAGCTTTTGCCACGAACGGCATTGCATATTTACAATTTGCGAAATACGTAAACCAAAATCGTTAAACAAGTTGCAAAAAGCAATCGAAATCGCACGCGTTAGCCTCAAATACATACAAATGTTTACTAACAACGTGAACAGACAGACAGAGAGGTAAGTAGGTACATGGATTAATAAATAAGCCATAGATAACAAATAGATTGGTAGGTAGGAAGATTGATAAAATCTTGGGTTAGCATCGCTCTTCGTTATACTGTGTTATATTATGATTACATAGTCTAGAATCTCGCGATAAAATGATGACGTCAGGTTCGGTCGACGCGTTTCTTCGCCCGGTAACGAAAAGGTTGTGGACTGCGGTTCAAATAAATGTATATGGGCACAAGTGTTTGAACACGTTGGTCGTGTCAGCCTTATCAAACGGTGGCTTAAAAGTTCACACCTGGCTTATCAAGTTTCCGCTGCCCTCATTTCCACAAAAGGTTATGAGGCGTGTTGAAGATTATTATGCTTTCATATTTGTTCCGAAGCATGAATAATCATATGAGAACGAGAACTGTCGGACACTAACGGGAATTTTTTATATCAGATAGATTCAACTGTGGAAACACGGGTTAGGCGGGTAGAGGCAAGCTATAAAAAGACACGGTGGTCAAATTAAACCGCAGAGTTTCCAGACGTTTGAGTTGACCGTCCTAAGTTGAGGATAGTGAGATAAGGTTCAGTCAGTCTTGAAATATCAAAGGACAAGGTGCCAATGGTTGACGAAAAGTATAATAAGTGAATGGTGGAAGAATTCTAGCTGCATTGCGAAATTTTTGTAACACAACAAAGAAGAAGTTCGTAATAAGGTCCGCGAAGCATTGCCATCGATGGGAAGAACAAATGGTAGGCTTTGGATGGCTAAATTAGCATACAGGATGTATGCATGAAAGCACGAAGCTTATCCTGGCAAGGTGACGAACAGTCATGGACTAGAGCTGGGCTAAGATACAGTCAGGTTGCACACGCCTAGACAGATATGAGAAAGAAAACAACATGCAGCTCACTACCAGCGGTAAATCAATTTAGCACAGTGCTAGCTGTGCAGCACAAAAGTACAGTACGATTCTTTAGTAACGTGAATCATCGGTCGGAAAATATTCGTAATGGCGTACAAGAAAGAGTTGAAACAACACACAACACGCATGCGAGTTAACACTCATTAGAATAGAAAATCACAATAGTAACATCGAAATAATGTTATTAGATAATAAACTCCAACGGGACTGGAACAAGAGCATCGATCGATTCAATTTATAAGCGAGATATTTCTATGATATATTCGTTCGTGAAATTCACATGCGCGCAAAACTAATCGAACATCTCCCGTTTGCGCAAATCGGTGCGCTTATCAAATAAAAACTCTCGATTACGCCTTCAACAGCGATTAACCAATGTCATTAGCGAGAGTCTGGATCTCAGCCAAGGTTTGGACAAATTTCACCGAGCAGAAAATCGGTAACCAAGAGCAGTAAGCGACAATAGGAGCAAAACAAAATGTAGTTTGTCTTTAAGAATCACGGCTGTTCATGCCAACCGTATATCGAGGTGAGTTCAAACTGCGTCACGCGTGATCGTGGATAACTCAACAATGAGGCCAACGATTGTCAGACACGCAGTTGTGATAAAACTAATTTAACCGTTGCCGCATAAATTTTAGTACAACATGCGAACGTGCTTCGATGAGAAAGAAACTGTTATTTCTTTTCGTGGAATACTGTTGTGTTAGAAGGTGAATGTCTGGTGGATAAAAACAATCAACAATCGCATCAAAATATTTACCCGGGAAAAGTATACGAATCGCACGCAAGCTTGCGCTAAGCGACGAACAGTTTCCACCACTTGGACATTGGCTTGGAATTGTAAACTAACCAACCCGAGAAATATCTGGCCCTCGACAATTGATCGCAGATCAGAAACCGTTAAATTCCCAACGGGCATTTCTGATTCCCTGTGGAAACCAAAAAATATGAATTGGGTTGAGGAAAGTAACTGCTGAGGATGTGACAAACACAGCAACATCGCTACTATATAAGCGCTTGGTCTGAAAGCACTCTGTGATTCTGTATTTGAAAATCGAGATTTGTTGTACGAACCATATAAAACAATGACTTCAAAGACTAAGCTTGTTTACCCCGCTTTCGCTTTTTCAAGGAACGCTGAAACCAATCTGACAGAATCTCGATGACTAACGCTAAAATCAGGAAATCAGCTGTGGATACATTGAGAATACCCACCTTCTTCACTTTACCACAGCTTTTAACGCCAGGACTGTGATAAGACAGCGAAATTATTAACGGTATTCGAAAATTACGTAGTTATGAAATCACAAGCCTGAAGTAGGGCAGTCAGAGACTGAATGTGCGAGGCTGTCCGTACTCGGACAGTAATAGGGCACGGAAAATAGCAGTGTGACTCTAACATGCTTTTATATGAAGCTCAGTACCATTGGCAGGTCAATTTAGCACGGTGCTATTACCACAGTACATAAAGCTTGCTGGATTATTCATCATTATTTACCGAAAGTTTATTTCACTATACGAAATTATTACAACCCTGCTTACTCGGTAAAGTTGTCACCTGAGAATAGTTCACCGTTCCTGATCCTGGGTAAATGATCTGAAAAACCTGACCTTGAAACCGGGCGATGAACTTCAGGCTGAAACATCCTGGATGGAGTCGGTGATTCCAATGAATGCGGATCCGATGGAGGCACGGAACAGGCGGGCTGCGTCACGGTATAACACTCAGAACCTGGATAGTTTGGAAAGCCCTATGAGAAGGAATAAGATGAAAAGCGAAAAGAATGTGAGATTAGTGAAAGCGGAGAAAATCAATATATAAACCGAAACGCATAACATCTATGGTTTCACACGGAAAAGACGAAAACAATTCAACAATAATAGAAAGCGAACGAAACGTAATTTAGTGGTCTGATAAGTAAGTTCTCTCCTAGCAGAATAAAGCAAATTTATGCAGCGTTGGGCTCACACACGTAAAATGGATTTGAAAGCCGGTATCATTCGTATCTGTCTATGCATGGGAGACCTAGTACCACCCCACCCCGCATACAACCATCATTAGACACCTCAGCTTAGTATGTTTCTACTTACTCGTCTAAAGATTCTGTAGCTGTTCTTGTCTCGATTTCAAAGCTCCGCTGCCTTATCGGTTACCGGATTGCGGGAAAGGCTTTGGGAGAAAACCGTGAGGAAAAATCAGGAGGGAAGTCTCGTAGGCGCATAACTGGCGCACAGCGCTTTCTATCTGTCAACTCCCTGCTGCATTGTGGGCTACAATTGGTTGCGCAAAGGCTAGAGAGGTGCACTCGAACAAACGCCTATTGGTGCTGGTGATATCACTTGTATACTATCCCCAAGAAACTTAATGAATATATCTCATAAATACTCTAAGCTCTCCGCGACAGCGTTCCCGAGACGCGACGCGCCCTTGGCGCTCCAAGCGGCTAGAGTGAAAAGTAAACAAGCATAGGGAAGGGTTTTTTTATATAGGATGTTGGAATGTGAGGACATTGCTAGATGTTGGTATTCAAGCCATTACGATGCACTCTTTACTAGACTACTGGGTAGATGTTGCTTATCTCTCTGAGGTTCGCTTTCCTGGGCATGGATCAAAACCGATTAAAGTCCCCGGGGTAGATTGTACATACTGGCTCCTCTACAGTGGGCACGAAGATGGAGAGGGTATCCCTTTAATATTACTGTCGTCTCAGTGTATGCCCCAACGTTGTCTGCCGGCCAAATGCTAAAGACGATTGTTATGACCAACTACAATCCGTTGTCGATAGATTAACTGGAAAATACATAATGGTTCTGGCTGGAGATCGGAACGCACGTACTGGATCAGCAGATGCTGCAATCAACCGAATTTTGGGCAGTACGGCCTAGAGCAGCTCTGCGAAAACGGTGACCGATAAATTGAGATTACGGCCTACAGCAACAACACCAAGTTCCAGCACCCGGTTACTTAGTAGAACAGCGAATCAGATCGATAATATCCTAATTCGCGCCCACTGGATGTCATCAGTGCTAGACTGTAAGTCCTATCGCGGGGCCGAAACAGGGAATGAAGCAGGCACTGATCACACTCTCGTTCGCGCAAAAAATCCGACTTAGTCTACTAAACCGCCAGAAGAAAAGCCCTAGGAAGCGTTCAAACTTGGCAGCCTTAGGAAATCCGGACCAAAGTAAGAAGCTAATACATGTTATCAGTGAGTAGTTGGACGAGAGTAATGCCCAAGTTGAACAACAGTGGATCAGGCTGAAGGTCGCTACACAGATTGCGGCATTAGAAAACCTAGGTGACACCTCTCGCCAACGGCGAGACTGGATCTCTCAGATCACCATTATTCTCTCTGCCCAAGCAAGAGTTGGTTGAGTGCTCGGTGTTTCTGATTACCGCCTCCTTAGGAGAGCTGCTACACGATCCGCCTGCAAGGATCGTCAGATTTACTGAGCGGAAACCGCATTTGAAATGGAAGCTGTAGCGAACACAGGAGACTTTTGAAAACCTATTCGCCTGATTCGCATGGCATCCGGAAGCAATACTTTAAGCACGAACCTCAGAGATACGTCAGGACAGCTTATCTTTGACAATGATCACAAGATGGCTAGGTAGGATGAGCATTTCAGTCAGTTACTGAACCACCCGTCAGCTAGCAGTACTGTGATCCCTGCCCAAGTACACTTATCACAGCCTGTGCTGATGCCTTTTTATCTCCACTGCACAAATTGTTTTGTTTTACCGGTGAGACAAAAAATGTTTCGTCAGATTGGGAATGCCAAATAATCTTACCCCTACCTGAAGCTGGAGATAAATCTGTACTCCAACTACCGCGGAATAAGTCTCATCGATACCGCAGCTAAGCTGTTTGCGACGTAACTGCTAAACCGGTTCTTCGTTGAACGAAATATGCGTAGTAAAGACAGCCAAGGTGGGTTTCACCCCAGGATGGGAAGTGTTGACCAACTATTCACCTTACGCAGTATTTCGGAGCAGCAAGCAAAGTATCAACAGCAAACGATAGCGTGTTTTATCGATTTCCGTGCCACCACTGACTCGTAGACCGTGTTTGTTTATTGGACATTATGCTATCAGATGGGGTCCCCTTGAAGCTCGTTCGCCTAATTAGAGCATATTACAACTCAACGAAGGCTTGTATTCACGTCTACAGTGAAGAGTCTTGTGAATTTAGCTTGCACACAGGAGGCAGGCAAGGCTGTCCGTTATCACCGGTACTGTTCAATTATATCGTCGACTGGATCATGAACGAACTACCGAGGGCTTCAAGTATCTGGGGATCTATGGATCACAGATCCCGATTGCGCGGATCATGTGGTTGATTTTAGAGAAAATGTTGAAATGCTGCAAAAGCATTTAGACCATACAAGTTGATTGGCTGCAAAAGTCGGCCACGAAATAAACACGGCAAAAACAAAGGCACTTTTTATACTATTTACACCAGACATCCAGCAATTAAACGTCCAGGACTGTCCGATCGAGTATGTTCCAGTCTTCAAATACTTCGGTTCCAGTATGTTGCCCAATAACTAAGCGAAAAATGAAGTGAAGTTAAGGATTGATCGTGCGCGTAACGCGTTTCTGCGCAGGCCCGGGATCAACTTTAAGACTAAAATACGTGTTTACTAAGCAGCAACGCTTTATGAATCTGAAACGTGGCCTCTGAGGTCACAGGATGTAGATCTCGAGAAGCTTTCGAAAATTGGCGCCTTAGGATAATATTGGGCATCCGATAAACTGACGGGGTATCAAACGCTGCGTTCTGGCGCGATGCAACAGAATACCTTCACTCTCCGTTAGTATACAACGGTGAAGACCTAACTGGTTTGGCCACATCTTCCGAACGACAGACTCAGCGCGCACGAAACTCGCCCTCGGCACTAAACGCACTCGTACTTGGAGTCGATGATAAAGCGGTCAAGTGAAGACCGGGTTGAAAACTGTGAATGAAGACGCAGACGTCCTTGGATTGTGTACCGTCTACGGCGTTCGAAGGTGGAACGCGATTGGATCACGATCCGCAATGAGCGCGTGGACTGGCATGATTCGATGCATCAATGAAGCCGGTGAATCCACCCGTGGAGCCAGCCACACAAAAGTAAAAGTAAACAAAGTACGTTAAGTATTCGGTATGTATGTATGTATGAAAGCACAAGCCTGATCCAGGCAAAGTGCCGCACAGTCGGAGACTGCACGTGGGCTAACATACTGTCAGGTTGCCCAGGCCTAGACAGATCTACTGGTATAATGCTGTCCATGATGATGATCATTCGTATGGATGACATTTAAATTTTCTACAGCCTCATCTACTTTTCCGAGCTCCTATTTGAGTTAATTTACACGAGAAGTGCTCGTACACCAAATACCCACCGGAGGATAATGAAGGAAAAACGGCCCAAGTTGCGTCGGCCTTCTCAAAACGATCGGTGCATAGGCAAAACCAACACAAAATGCTGCAGAGGCATGCCGGTTGTAAAAATCCAGCATCGCTTCCCTTTCGTTGCTTGTAATCGGACAAACATCGTAGCCGTCCCAATAATCGGAGCACAAACGAGCAAGCATGTCACCGGTCCCTTGAGACATGACCTGGTACACTCCAGAGGTATCCGTTGAGCATTGCTCAAAGACGGCAGCGAAACTGTTGGACACGGGCAGTGGAGACTGAAATGAAATGAAAGCAAGTAGACCGTTGCAACCATCTTCAATGAATAGGTCCTGGAATTTAACAGCAAGTTAGGAAACAAAATCAAATGGTGACTAATCAGTGAACCGTAACGAAATGACTAGTAAAATGCTACTATATTCATGGTCCTGTTATTCTTTCAACACTCGTAGTATACATTGATTGTCAAAGAGGACTTTCTGTTGTATTATCCGACGCTTATTAAGTTTCGCAGCAAACCAAAGTTATTTTAAAAACGGTGCTGGCAATTAGTGTCCATTAGTATCCTACCTGGTCCGTTTTTTCCTATAGTGCTTTTTATAAAAATAACTAAACTCGGGATCAAGGCAATAAACATAAATGTTATCATTGTTGGTCTCCTTTGGTCGAGTTTGACCATGGATGTACGTCATAAACGCATGATGGTTTTATGCTTCTCAGTGTTTCGAATGGCCGAACAGTCTGGTGCGGGAGGAATAATCTCTACCGCAGTGGTCGCTGTGATAGGTAGTACTCGGTCTATCGAAGGCCCTTGCAAGTTTAGCAGTAGAGAGCCGCATCTGCTCTTCTCCAGCTTGAAGCTTAACACAACACGCCTTCAAAGTGTGGGCTGTCAAGTGCAATTTCTTCAAAACTCGGACGTGCAATCGTCCAGTACTTCTGTGCTGTGCGGCAAACCGTGCTAAATGGATTGGCCACAGGTAGTGAGCTGCATGCTGAAACACGCCGGAGTCTCACTACCATCTTTATACTCTATTTCTCATTTCTGTTTAGGCCTGGGCAACCTGGCAGTAATATCGCCCAAGTACAGTCTCTGACTGTGCGGCACTTTACCTGGATCAGGCGTGTGCTTTCATACCATGCCATGCCATGCCGTAGGATCAATGCTAAGAGCTTTTATACCACAAGTGTGGTCTGCCCGAAGGTCGATTTCCTGATGACAACTCATAATAGAGAACATAGAAAGCGGCAGCCAATACACACGTGGCAGCAAGCAAGCAGATTTCAAGAGGATTGCGGAATAACAAGATTGCGCATCTGCAGATAATCGGGACAGTGATATACCCTAAACGGATGGTGCAATTTAATGTAAAAATCGCCCACAAATCTCAGCAGTGTGATCGTCGCCTTTGAATTGCGATGGCATAGGAAAGAAGGCAACGACGTTTTTCAACAGCCTTATTTCAGTGTAGCATTCTTAACCAGTACGAGATCACCATCAGAGACAGTATTACCAAGGCATAATATGCCGAATTCTTAACGGCCATACAACCATGAAAAAGTAAAATCCTAAAAGATAGGGACGGGTGGGACATAAATAGCTACGGATTTGATAGAATAGTAAGCACAAACAAGCTGGGATGTGGCACTTACGTTTCGAAAGGGGCACGCATTCAATCAAGCTTCATGAACGAGCACAGCACAGCGGTTTTCACGGTCATGCATCATAACAAGCTTTCCTCATCACTCAAAATGAACAATTGAAAAATATGTGCGAAAGATGGAAATTTAGCTGCTTATGGGGACTAAGCTAAGCTCCACAATCGGTGTAACGCGGTACCGGTGACTGATCGGGATATTTTGCAATACTTCCGTGACGGTGATGGTTAATTTTCGGTTGAAAGCAAGTCAGCCAACTCCCGACGCAGGTTTTTAGTAAGAGTTTGCTTGTAAACTATGTACATCTCTGACAAAAAATGTGCCAGTACAAAGGAATATAAAGAATATTAGCTCGTCACTATAAGTTGATAGAAAGAAAGAATAATTTTTATGGTATGTTGATAATACGAGAATCGGATCATGAACGGATGTGTTCTCATCTAGTCAAACTGAGCCGCGAACAGGACACCAGGTTGACTGCGTGTGATGTGTTATGTGAACGCACAAGCCTGATCCAGGCAAAGTGCCGCACATTCAGAGACTGCACGTGGGCTGATATACTGTCAGGTTGCCCAGGCCAAGACTTTCGGTCCGCGCGACCATTTGTTCAACTGCAGGTTTGTGATAACACCGATGACAATGAACCTGAGCGAGAAAGACTTAACGCTCGTCAAACGTGTTAAGAGAAAAACGAGAGATAATTTATGTATACGACAGGTTCAACCTGATAGCCGATTAATGATTGCGTTCATTCAGTGTAAGCGACGCGACGATTATGAAAGAAACAACGACGAAGTAAGACATTAGCAGAAATTTGCTCGAGGCGATATACCACTGGTGTGCGAATGTCAGGAAAACAAACATATAGTGCAATCAAATGTAACAGAATATTACCGTATATCATTAAGAATGTGTTACTAGATACTAATAAAATGATTTCCATATGGGTGACAAGTGTATGAATGTATTGACGTGCAACACACTCGTGTCATCGGAAATGAAGTATCCCTCAAGTAATTACCACATTCGCGAAATACAGAATAAAACAATATGGTGAAATAAATAAGCCGCGCACGAAGACTAACGTTTGTGTTTAAAGAACTAACCGCCTGGTGGTCACGATCGCCTAGATGTGCCTCTACGTTGTTCACATCAGATTGCGACATTCGGATAGACGAAGCGTTTGTGGGATCCAGACCATTTTGATAAATTCCGATGCACATGGCCGGACGGAAATCCTTCATAGCTGCCGCGGTGAATCCAATTTGCTTGGAAAGGGGGCATAAACAATAAGACAACAGAGCACAACGATCGGAAAAGCTATCACCAGCGTCTGGGATCTTGGTCTGTTTCATCAAATGATTGGAAATTGCTTGCCGAGCTTGAGCAACTCCGTGAAAATGAACGTTATTCAACATGGACGACAAACCGATGGGTTTGAGAGAAGACAAATAGCGATGCCAGCGCGGTTTTTCAAAATTTGGTGTGAAAGGCCAGTAAGAATCGGTGCACAGATCTAGCACGACTGGAACTGTGTGAAGTTTTCGTTCGTCGCGCGCCAGAGCCTCCTGGTGCTGCTCCGCCGTGAAGCTGGTTAAGCTGACAATGCCGCTGCTGTGAGTGTGCACGGGATATGAAGGACTCGGCTTGTTCAAATGATTGTTACCCTAAAAAGTGGAAGGATTCGAAGGATAGATATTGGGCGAACGTAGTTTTATGCATGTTCTGGTTTTAAGAACAGGCTATTAGTATTAAGCTGCCGATAAAATATGTATGTATGTATGTGTATGTATGTATGTATGCATGTATGTGTGTGTATGTATGCATGTATGTGTGTGTATGTAGGAATGTATGTATGTATGTATGAATGTATGTATGTATGTATGTATGTATGTATGTATGTATGTATGTATGTATGTATGTATGTATGTATGTATGTATGTATGTATGTATGTATTAAAGCACGAGTCTGATCCGGGCGTAGGCTAAGATTCTAAAATACTATATATATGCAATTGACATAAACATAGTGTTGAACAACAACTTGTTGATAGTAACGAAGTAACGAGGAACGGACGCAAGCACTTGCAAGAAAAAACAAGTATCTGAACGAGACCACCGCAGGCATTGGGCTGAAAATACATGCGGGAATATTAAGGTCTTTTAGACAATAAAGAACGAAGAATTATGGCGACGTACCGGTTAAGAACCCATGAAGAATTTATTTGTTGAAAAAATGCTGGCATTGGGATGTTCATAGGCCCGGAAAGTTTACCGGAAGCATCGCCAAGTCATCTTTTATATGAAACCCATTGAGCGTAAATCGATAAAAGGAGTCAAGAAATTCTTGATATCAAGGTGTCGTGAAAGATATGAATAACACGGATCTGGCATGTAGTTTTCTGAATCTCATCACAGACTATTCAATAGACACGTGATAGCCGTTCAGTCGAAAGCAATTGCATATATTCTCCCCTGGACGAATTTTATATTACGTCACTATCGGAAGCCAGAATCCCTAGATCATGACTCGTTTACACATCTTTTTACAACATACGTACGGGTGCGAAATCACACAGTACTTCTGTGTTGTGCTGATAACACCATGTTGAATTGATTTGGCAGGTGTAGTGAGATGCGTACAGAAACGCGCTGTAGTCTCACTACCATTTTACCTTCATTGTTATGTTCGTCTGTGCCTGTAAAACCTGACAGTATTTTAGCACACGTGCAGTCTATTACTGCGAGGCAATGCTTGAATCAGGCTTGTGAATTATTGCATACATGCATACAAGTGAGGCTAATTTCAAAGTAGTCTTCCTAAAACACATCCCAGTGCAGAGGCCCATTCAGAAAAATGCACTGCTGGTCTTGTTATCAATAAATCAGGCTAGATGACACTAAGAAGTGTTTCGACGTTATTGTGGTCTCGTGATCGAAGTGGCGAAGTAAGCCCAGCTGAAAAGTGCTCAACTGCCAAACGAGTATATTATGGGTGATCAAAGCTTAACCGCAAAATCAGTATAGAATATCTCTTATCACTTTTGTTTCGGGCAACTTTTAAATTGGCGCGTCGAGGTGTAGCTTGATATGTCTTTGGAACAGCTGACCGTCAGAATAGACTCGTAGCTATTCTCCGCCTTCAGAACCGTGACAGGAACAGTGCAGTGAACGGATATGAGCTCCTTAGTTACTGTAAGAAGCATCAGGGATTTCAAACGGATAAAAAAGCACACAAGGAATTGACGAGCTTCATTAGTAGGAAAAGATAGCCAATTTTGAACACACCGAACCTGTTATAGACTAGTAAAGCAGGTGTTTTCATCATCAAGAATTGGCACAGGTGTTATAATTTCACTCACTGCACAAAGTTGGCGCATATTTTCCACGTTGGTATAGTGGAACATTAGGGATCATCACATGTGAAACCACGGCGTAGATTGCAATACAAGCTGTCTATAGAACTATGCATATGTTACCATTGAGCAACAACAGCCCGGTGTTAAATGGATGAGGCTCTGTGAAATTCTGGGAAATAGAGGTGAACCTCCATGAATCCATTAGTATTTTCACTCTGACATGGTATTCAGTTCGCTTAAATGATCACAGAGCACAGAACAGCAACGGTGTTAGACATTCTCTTCCATGTGCTATGCATCACGCGTTTGGACGAGAACAGAAGATATTTGCGCACGCATGAGATGAGATTTAACCCCAATCATTGGGACGCATAAACCACATTACGGGAATGTAGATCGGCGAAAGAATGTTTGACCAAAGACTATGAACGGAAGCAAATTAGGAATCGGAACCATGTTCGAAAAATGCGACTGGAAAATAGCCGATAATATTAGATTTTCATTCGGCGCTTATGCACGCACTAATTATATTGTCTGAGCTTGAACGGCAACACGCACGAAGTCTGCCACACACGTTTGAGTTTTCTCAATCGAGAAAAAAATCATCTCAAAATTCCAATTAGATAATCGATTTACTCGTTTTTTTATTTACGCCAGACCACGAGGATGATCTAAAACATAGCGTCATTTATGCAGTCAACAATCGAACTTGCCATTTGATCTGAGTGCACACTATCACGACCGGTTGAAGAAGGCGTTTGCAAAAGTTTGGTATCCTGTGAGAGACGTGTGATTCGTTGAGAATTATGGCGGTGATGATGTCGTCGATGAAAGAAAAATATCTTCTCTGGCGTGGGTACCGGTCTGCTCAGGATTCCTTGCTGGTCCACACAACATATTGAGCTTGCTTCTCCCAATTGCAGATAACACCTCTCCAGAACCGGGTCCGGGTTGATAAAAAGCTGAATTTGAAAACTTTAATGTAATTATACAGCACAATTATACAACGAAAATTGAAACATATTGCAAATGTAAACGCATAGCGTTAATGTGGATCGTCAAATAGTATAGGTACACCGAGCGAAAGACCAATCATTCGGAAATGAAAAATGCATAAATTTGGGTGAAATTATCATTGAGATGATCGACAAACATGTCAAGGTAGCAACGCTGTCTATGCTGTCCAAGTCGATGCAACGCATCTGCAAAGATCTGTAACAATGTCAAGCATGTTGACCAATAACTGGAGGCGAGTCACTTAGGATTAAGTGGTAATTACCAGCATCTGTGAAACCATTAAGAAAATCACAATGAGACGCTTTAAATAGAATGAAAATACCACATGGACACGCGCAACACCTATTAGATGAGCAACAACAGAAGGTTGGAACAAGCATTGGAAGAAATTGAGAAAAAAAATGAATGCAACAGAGGGAGCTAATCAAGTTAGCAATACAATAAACCAAATAGATGAGGTGTGTTGTCTGGGTATATATAATAAACAATTATAAACTTAATGGCTCTCGGATGTTATAAATTTTCCAGTGATAAACGAATTGCCACTAGTATTGAGTTGCATGTGTGAACATGATACAGTGTATGACTGTTGTTCCATTTTATTTATCTAGACCAGGACAGCTTGAAATCACCCAATGAACAGCTTTTAATTGTGCTGCCCTTTACTCGACTTAAGCATTCGATTACATATGAATAGGCACACATCTAAGTAAAAAACGAAATAAGGAGGTTTTGATACACAGAAGAAAAATTATGGCGATAGCAACACTACAATGGAAACACAAAACATCAAACTACATTAAAAAACGTGAATTATTAAAAATGTGAACATCTGTGAAAACTTTAGCACTTACTTTTGAAGAAAATTTTTTGCACATGTTCATTATACTTGGAGCGGTAAAAATTTTCCGAGTATTTTTACCGCCAGTAGATTTGTTGCATCGCTTCGACGGAATGGTGACGCTAGATCCTTTTATAGACGAAGACTCAGATGAATCCATATCGAGAACGGTTGCAATCGATGAGTGTTTTTGAGCAATTTGTGATTCAGTATGCAACAACGACAGATTTAAAGCGCAAAACCAAATGGGCACAAAGCCAATGCCGGAAATCGTAAATAAATATTTTCCAAGCATTTGCGAAACACTGAAACCTAAAGGTTTTATTCTGTTTGTGTCCGAGGATCCAGAGGACTGCAGTGCAATATGCACAATGAAGAAGAATATAGCCATCAGAGCAAGGCAACATCGGAAAATGAATCCAATCCGGAGAACGTATTCGACAAAGGAACGCAATGGAGAAGGAAATTTCAAGTCCTGAGAGGTGGCTTCTATCTGAAATTGGGCGAAAAAATTTTCCAAGGGAGCCTTCGCAACTACGGATTTTTCTGGGGGATTCAGATGTTCAACCGTTGGGTAGTGGGTGGATTTAGGAAAACTTAAATGTTCATGATGAGAGTTTAAAGCCTGCGAAATTATAAAGTGAATAAATTGGACAACTTGTCTTACATTTTGACACGGGATGCATTCTACTGGGTCATTCGGTGTAGCCAGAATTAAATCACCGGGTACAAGTAGAACGTTTGGGACAACTACCCATCGAGCGTCACGAAAAGTGAGGTGGAAAGAGGAGCTCAAATGTGGTGGAATGTTAAAGTTAGGGTAAAACGATACAGGAACAGTTGAATTCAGCTTCAACAGATCTAGAAACGTGATAGGCCAGAAAGAAATAGATACTTACCTAAAAGGGTGAGCAAATTCTCAATCAGGTGGGATCTAGCGTATATCGAGAGCATCCGCCGTCTATAAATAACGGCGAGAGTGAAGCAAGGAAAGAAAAATAATGTAAGAATGAGCAGAATATCTAGTAAGCTTAAAAACAATAATTAACAAAACTGAAACATACTCCTGGACTCCAAAACTCCAAAAGGATGGAATTAACAATAAAATTCCCGCGAGGTAAAAAATACAAAAGTTGGTTTCATGATAAGGTAAATTGAAAAGTTCTTTGTATGATAGTTGAAAGCTTGGGCATTGGGAATGTTTAACAGATTGCAATACACGCTGAAGAAGGTTCAAAGCTTGTGTAGTTGTCAATCCAACTGTTGATGTGTTCATCAAAGCTAAAAGAAACGCAAGGCATCAACATGAACAGCGATGTTAGGAATATTAGAGCTTTAAAACAGCGAAAAATCAAGGCTTCACACAAAACCCTATAAAATGCTGTTGAAGAAATAGTTGGTTAAAACATAAATTCAGTTTAGGGAGAAACAGAGATGATGCACCCTTTTAGTGATGACTATTGGTTGCCATCGAATCGAGAAATACGCTTTTATTCTCTTGTGCACCGTTAAATCACACGTGCTTGTCCAAAATTAGTTAGAACACAAGTAGGCCATTTCAGGCCACGATCCTAAGTTAATAACTGACCTCCAGTCAAATTTTCCTGTCTGTACCAGTTGACGCATAGAATGCTAGGTGTGGTAAGCGCTTGAATTGCATTCGCAGCACCTACTAACCAGCGGAAACGGCTGGCGCTGATGCTTCCTAAGATGCAGCGCCTGAGTTCAGTTGCAAACGTGTTCTTGCAACCAAATTTTCCACATACAGCCGTGATCGAGAGCCTTTAGTCTCGTAACATCTGTGCGAACCGTATAACATTGATTCACGTAGATAAGTACTGTCCTGACCAAGGGAGAATAGATCTGCCACATTCAAGCTCAAGCTTTAGTAACGTCTATTTAAGAGGCGATTAAATCAAATAAACGCCAGTCCGACTAATCAATTCTGGAACCTTTGGCCAACAAAATTCTTAGGCAGGTGAACTGTCCATACTGATCGATAACGTTAATATATATATATATATATATATATATATATATATATATATGTGTGTGTGTGTGTGTGTGTGTTGGACCAATGGCTCTCTTTATCCCATTATACATACCGCGAAGATGACCTGTATCCACAGCGTTTAGTAAACCGAGGCTGATTTCAATCGAATAGTCACTTGAACCCAGAAGCTTGCAGGACCGTGTTTCTAGCTGCTGTAAGAAGTCGGTAGTTTTCAGCTGTTGGTATTCGTTTGAACATCAAGAACAGACTCATACATGTTTAAGAAAGTAGTCATTACAGGAGCTTTGGCTTCAAACCAGTCGGTCTTTCGAAGTTTCTTCAGACTATAAGTAAAAAGAGCGACTCAGTGCATGCAGTTTTTAGCGATTCCCAGGTTTCAGAAGATGATTTGAGTGGAGTTCTTTTGTTGAGCTCGGCTGTGATAGCTTGTTCAAATCGCACAGCAAGATAATGGTCGCACATACGAGTGACGTTTATTCTTGGCTTAGTGGACAATTTTGGCGCGGTGAAACTACAATTTTGCACAAACAAGTGAATGGTCAGTGTCACAGTCTGCATTTTGATGAAATTTTGTGAGGATCACGTTTTTCATAATAGTACGCTTATAGATGGTAAAATGAATCCAAAATATTTTATGATGTGGCTTTGTTTGAAAGAAAGTGTTAGTGGCACAATCAAGTGAGTATATTGGTCCTCGAAGATGGTGACGTATTTCAAAAGCATCCCAATGCGAAGTAAGCAGTTCAGTAAGGCGGACATTAAGCTAAGTAGAGTGTGGCTCGGACATCCATAAAAACCACTGTAGTTGGTCGCCGGTAAGGGCGCCTGTGCTCTGGTAACTGATGCAGAACGCAGATCTATTCTACACATCTACGAGCTGACCGAAAAGCTAGCCTGAATAAAAGACAGTCTGCGAAGAAAGAAAGGAAACAGTAGCCTAGCTACCACATGGATAAGTTAAACCCCATGGTATTTGTTGCTCCTCTTTCATGGACTGGTTTTGATATTTGTTTTGAAAACTTGTAGCTTATGTACGAAATTGTAGTTCGTAGTTGTTCTACGAGCTGGCATGGTTGTTTAAAAGTAATTCAAAGTTTTAATGGTCCAAAACGCAAATACTTTACATTAACCATACATTAAAAATATAGGGAATACATAAAAACTACACAAATGTTTAATCGATACGGAAAGTCAGCTTGTGTAATCAGGTGCGATGTTAGATTTGGTCAACATATACTTGTCAACTTCAGCCTTGAACATGTTCAGGCTTGATGTACAAATGATATGTGGGGGGCAGGGAGTTCCAAATAAAACAAACTGGAACAGCAAAGAAGAACCTTCGACAATTTGATCTGGTGTGGAATAATTAATGCGTAGCCATGAGATGTGCTACGACGTGCTTCTTGTCGATTAAACAGGTGTTCATGTAGGTAATCCACTGTACGCTGAATGTTGAGCAGCAGGATCAAGTCACGGCTGACACGACGGTACGAAAAGTCAAAAAGGTTCAAAGTTGCAATCCTCTCCTCGTATGATTCCTTGTATAGTTTGGTCACCCGTTTTGTAGCGCTGTGGTATACGCGTTGCAGCAATGTCATATCCTTTTGTAGCCATAGGGACCATGCTTGAACAGCGTACTGCATTGTTCGCCTGATATAGGTGTTAATTATCCGTGGGAGTATCTGAATAGCGAAACTACTAAAGATCATTCTGAGCAGTACTAAGCTTTGACAGGACTTTTTATACCACGGAACTGTTATGAAGACATCAAGTTACTGCTAATCCACATACGGAGGTCGTTCTCTTCTCTAACCCATGAAATTTGCCGAGATCCCAGAAAGTATGTGAATTCGAAGGATTTACAGACGCGTAACATTCAACATTTATGGATATTGAATGGTAGGCAGCTTCGTAAGGACCACGTATGAAGTGTTTCGATATCTTTTTGTAGAATTTGGCAACCTTCTATGGCGCGCACGCTAGTCCAGACTTTGATGTCATCCGCAAATAAAATGATTTTGCTGCGTACGTTTCAGGTGTATCGTTCGCGTACACCAGGAAGAGTATTAACCCAAAGACTGAGCCTTGAGGTACGCCACTTGTAACTTCTACTGGGCTGGATAGTGCGCAATCAACTCTAACCATTATAACTACTAGTTAAGGAATCCTGTATCCAGGCCAATAATATGCCGCCTACCACGAGCTGCCTCAATTTCTGTGGCAATATGTTGTGGCTAACAAGGTCAAAAGCTTTAGACACATTTAATTAACAAGCGTTACAAACGTTTCGTCATCATCAAACTAGATGATAACTAGAACTGACTAGAAGTTAACTGGATGACAACATCATCAAAACGCCTTTCAAACTATTTTCTTCTTTCTTTCTTTGCGACGAATGCGCAGAACGATTCAGGCATCACAGAGCATCATTCAACTCGATATGATATATCGAAATAAAAAAGCTTCTTTAGAAAATTCCTTAGAGTATGTAAATGAATCATTATGCTTAGGCGCCAGGTGCACAATATAAGCGTGCTCTACAATCGCACATCTGCGCACAATAAAAATTCAATCAAACGATTAACGAGGATGCTTAGAGTCATTCAAATCATACAGACCATAATCCTGATGGTGAGTATCCAAAAAGTCAAATCACGATGACCACAAATACAGACACAGGTCCCCCTAACTATAATTAGTTTGTTTATCAAGGTCTTCAACTAAATAAGCAGGTAGGGGTCAAGTCACCCTACAACGAAGCCATTATAACTCAGGAGTGACAAACAAAAACTATGCTAGGAGAACGACACATTTTCAATCGCAATATATGGAGCATTATGGTTTCAGACGCTAAGATAAAGGGGAATCTGAAGCAGAAACTGGAGATAGAGCTTGAAAGAAAAAAAAGATTCCGTGATCAACATAAAGAGAATATTTTAGGATGAGAGATATGATGCATGGTTTTCACTATAAAAAATCAAACAAGTGAGATGACGGACGTAACGCCATTACGAGAGCGAAATATCACATCATTGGAGCTTGAAGCAGACTGAAATAAAGATACTTGGAGAAGACAGAGCATGCGTTAGCTTCAATTGATATGAAAATCGTAAAAAATAGAGAACGAGCACTTGCGCAACGTTATTCATAAGAAATAAGCAGTGAAAACCAATGTTACACAACTTTCACAAAAAATGTTCTGCGGTGATGGATTCTTGAATCGTACACAATCGTACCCAGATCGCAGGTCTTTGTAGAGCTTTGGATCTTCATTCTATCCATGTAATAAATGAATGGTTTGTCATCGACTATTGGCAAATGATTCGTTTTGCTAGCGTTCAGCGGAAGTTCATTGAGCAATGTCTGTAACAACATTGTTTAACTGTATGTATGTATGTATGTATGTATGAAAGTACAAGCCTGATCCAGGCAAAGTGCCGCACAGTCAGAGACTGCACGTAGGCTAAGATACTGTCAGGTTGCCCAGGCCTAGACAGATATGAGGGGGAAATAGAAATGGTAGTGAGACTCCAGTGTGTTTCAGCATGCAGCTCACTACCGTTGGCCAATTAATTTATCACGATGTTAGCCTTACAGCACAGAAATGCTGCACGATTGCACATCCGTGTTTAACTGTACCTAACAATTGAACTTGATAAACACTTCCCGTTGATTCATGTTCCGTGATTGCTTCCACTGTACCTTCGTGCACCGTCTGGCTACCGCGATAAACATTCCATCTCCTGTACCTTTTCTCCAACATTCTTGGGGACATTATTGTAGTGGTCAGTCTACTAGATGATACACAAATCATTCGTGTACTACACTAATAGGATGGTTAATAAACTAAGCCTGGGCAACCTGACAGTATCTTAGCCTACGTGCAGTCTCTGACTGTGCGGCACTTTGCCTGGATCAGGCTTGCGCTTTCATACTATTATACCACAAATACACCATGGATTTTACTGAAGAATAGTTCGTGGTTACGACAGGTTATCTTTTCCCATCGTATTAGAACCTCATCTAAGTCCATTTACCAACAAACTGAACAGTAAGTGATGATGCGAATTTTTCATTCACAGTTGAGAATATGTACTCAATGGAATAGTCTACCTCAGGAAGTCGTATCCGCAACATCCGTAGAGGTTTTTAAACGGAGTCTGGACGCTCATTTAAATGATCTCCACAACAACATACCTTGAGGCCTTGTCTGTCCGATTGCTGCTGTTCTCGGATCAGCACTGATCCACTACACCGCATCGCGTACTAGCTTCTTCAGTTTTACTTGTTTCCAGGTCTAACGCCACCCCGATGCCTCCGTATTCTCCTGCTACCGCCTCGCAATATAAGGAAGGCGCAATTCCAAAGCGAGTGTGGCCCGCTATAAGGCCTCCCCGTCCCCGAACAGATGACACTCACAATTTTATTTCCACCACACTGTACATACCAACCTGTGGTTATTTTTAAGCTATGCTTTTACACCACAATAAACCATTGAACCATTGAACCAAAAAGCGAAATTTAAAATGAAGAGACGTTATATTAGCTGAAGCCAATGTATAATGACTATGAGTAGTAAAAATATCATATAAGCTACAGGACTCTATTCATTAGACATTGAGAGAATTCGAAAAGGAGTGTGCAAACTGAACTGAAAATATGCAAATTGAAACTATAATATGAATTGACTACTGACCTAGAAACTTAAGGCACCTTAAAGGAAAAGCAATCCATTGAGGAAATCAAACAAAGTTTATAGTTATCATATAACTCTATACAACTCCTGCGGTCTCTGGTTTACGTTTCTCTAGAGTTAATGTGAAACATACAGGTAGAAAGTTTTGTCATATTCGAAATCATTCCTGTTCAAGTCATTTGTCGAAAATATGACCACTGTATTTCAATTCAGTGCAGTTCAGTTGTCACAGAACTGTAAATAGCTAATAAGCCAATCAAGCGTGTAAACGTTTCGGAACTGAAAAGCTTCAAATGAACACCCATCACTGTTTTAGGTATCCTAGTCGGATGTGATGATATATCAGGTGTTTACCAGTTCAGTTCGGTTAAGTTGCACAGGACAGTAAGTGGCTAAGGAGCCAATCGAGCGGCCAGAAAGCTGCAGAGAAGAAACCACCACTGTTGAAACGATTTTCATCGTGTGTTGGATATCTTCGACGATCGCAACGCTATAAGATTATCTAGGTTGTATTTAGGAAGCACCTCGTTATGACAGGAAATATCTTGCGGATGACACTAAATCAGTTACAAGTCTGGTCCAACCACTGTCAAATATCAAAAAAATCCAACGACGTGTGCAGCTATGCCAATTAAACATGGTTTGATGACGAGGACGTACATCCATGACGCTAATTCTATCAAGTCAGGCATGCAAATGAATATTTTGTACCATGGTTATGGGTACATCAAACATGTGTTTGGACACATGTGATTGAACAGGTTGGTCGTACCAGCCTTATCCAACAGTGGCATACAAGCGCTCCTTGTTCACCATTTCTCCACTGTTTCAAGCGCATGCGGATCCTGATCTTACTGTCCCTACCTGATGAGTGCGAACAGCACGAAACCGATCGTGGGGTGTGTGTGACGGAAAAGCATGCAAATGAATATTTTGTATCATGGTTATGGGTTTAACCCCATCAAACATGTGTTTGGACACATGTGATTGAACAGGTTGGTCGTACCTGCCTTATCCAACAGTGGCATACAAGCGCTGCTTGTTTACCATCCCTCCACTGTTTCAAGCGCATGCGGATCCTGTTATACTGTCCCTACCTGATAAGTACAAACAGCACGAAACCGGTCGTGGGGTGTGTGTGGGACGGAAAAGCATGCAAATGAATATTTTGTATCAGTGGAGATGGTTGAAACACTGTGTTTTATGCCATTGTAATTTGAAAGTGATACGTGTGTTTGAGATGAGAGAGCAGAGTCGACAAAGGAGGCTTTCAAACGGGCAATGCTAACCGTCACTTACACACCATTTCTGACGATGACGAAAAATTCCAATTTTGGTGAAATCACCCTGAATTATCAAGTGTGCAGAAGTTAAATAGTTTTGCTGACTTAGTCTCTTCTGAAAAAATGAAAGTACATTTTTAAATTCACTTTTCACATAAGTAGGATGTTTTAGATGGAAGAGCACGTAATTCTCTCATCAATGTACGAATGCAGTGGATGTAATTTATGATGTTGATGTGAACAGGCATATCGGAAGAATCAAGGAGTTCACCTGGAATGCAAAGTGTAACCCGTATATGAACTCTGCTGTGGAACACCCAAAATCTTCTTTTATAGAGATAGGAATAACGAAAAAATCAAGATTAAGTGTTTTGACCAGTACTCCTTTTGTCCGTGTAACAATAAAACGGCTTTTATTTGATGATAAAATCTCTCCACTTACCGTTCGAGCAAGGGTGATATGCAGCAGATTGAATCTGGTTTGCTCCCAGTAACTTATTCAATTGACGAAATTACGTGGTTTTGAATTGCGAGACGCGATCAGTCGGTACGGCAGATGGGACACCACATTGTTAATCCAGTTTAGCAGGAAAGATTTTGCGACCATTTCAGCTGTGATGTCGGTTATGTGCACACAATGGTCCAGCGAAATTAAACGCTCAATGCAGGTGCGGATTTATGTGAAACCGCTGGATACAGCAAGAGAGCCAATTAGCTCTATGTGATCATGTTGGAGAGAGAAAGATCTATTGGAGCTAAGTTTATGGCTATGGACTTTGCAGCGTTGACACTGAATGCAAGATTCGGTTCACAGTTAAATATCTTTTTTGCGTGTTTGGCTGAACAAATCGGTGACTGATCAGATTGTAGGTGGCTCGATTACCTCGTTAAGATAAACCATGTATTTGGCCATATATGTGTCATTTGAGTAATTGGGGAATAACCAGACGTGTTTTGTGGTTATAAGTCACAAAGTTTGGACAACTTTGAATCCTTAAGATAAACGTGTTCAATAATGTTTGAACTAGAACGTCCATACTGTTGAAATTCATTTTCCTTCTGTTGGTCAAATTCTATCTGCTCAGGTCAAATGGATGCTGGTTAACTGTATGCAAAAACGTCGTCAACGATTTTATTAGACGATCCAGATAAATTTTATTATCGGATATCAAAGGCATGCTAATTATGATCAATAATTGCCAAAATGTTTGTACAATAAACCTCAGGTTTGTACTATCGTGAATACCGTTTCAAGATAAATTTGGCAGCCGAGTTTCGCTTCCAGAAGATCGGTAAGTGATGTGTAATCATACAAGAAAGATGCGAGCATTGCAAGAAAGAAAAATCAATAATAGTTCCGGAAAGCAATGAAGTGTAAAAGATAATGTTCATCAAAGCTGCATGATTTTCTGTTTTTGATTTTTCGAGACCTTTAGTTTAGATTGTTCAAAATAGATTAGTTTATCACGAATATGAACTGTTTTCATGTACGGTAACGAAAAGGATTAATTCCAATAGGTTGAGGTCTCTTGTTACCCGGTTATATTTAGCTGCATTTTAGAAGATATACTAGAAAAAATACTCTAAAGCAAGCGTGTGATTTCACTAAAGTTATGAAAATTAATTTAAAATTAATGAGATCATCACATTAATAAAATAACAGCAAAATTCAGGCTACGGTGTGGACGTACAAATTCGATCAGTCCTAGGACCGCTTTTGTTCTGAATATATATAAACGAATTACCTACTGTAGTGCGGTCGTCGGTGCTTATCTTCGCTGATGACGCAAACCTTTGGCGCAAGATAAACTCCACAGCCGGGATATCGATATGATTTACACATGGTCCCTAGACAACGAAATGCCACTAAATGCTTCGAAATGCAGCCTACTGTCACTCATATAGCAAGTTGAACAAAGAATATTATCTAGGTCGTGCTGTTATTAAACCCGCCTCCTCTGAAAAAGATATAGGCGTGATTATCCAATCTGACTCAGGAAACTCAATGCAATTTCGAGTCGCTGCGAGCAAAGCTGAACGCAACTTGGGTCTCATTAGAATAGTCCTAAGTTCGTTTGACCCCAAAATTATCTGCAAATTGATTTCAATCTACATCCGTCCTCATATCGAATATGCAATTCCGGGGCAAACATTATTTCCACTACCTTAATCATCTCCGTACTTGTGGTTCATTGATAGTATTATTAGCTAAATGCCATTCATACAGATAGTTTAATTGAATTCTTATTGGTTTCTTCGCGTATACCGTTATATTATTGGTTATGTTCATTTTTCCCTGTCTAATAAATTGCTTTGCAAGGGGTCCGCCGTCACTTTTGTAATTAAGAGTGCTAACGATATCACTCAGATTTTTCGGGAAACCATTGACACCCGCGTAATGGAAAGTCTCGTGGAATTGAACCAATTGCTGACCGATTTCGCTTGAGTTTCTGGTACCCACCATTTCATCTGTACATTTAAAAGGAACTAATCTGGCGAGTTGACATTTATTAAATATATATGCCAACGAAATTGATACTCCCAGAAACCAAATCTTGGCCTTCGCCGTAGAAATTTCATTTCAACACAATGCGAGGCCTATTTCAACTTGGGGCGTATGTGCTTTGGGTACTGCGTCACCAATAGTAACAAGGTTCATAACCAATAATTACAAACCGGGGGAGCTGCATCGTGGCACTTTCTCAACCGACGTCTAACGCCTTTGAAATTGGAGATCATACGATCTCTGCTAGAATGTGGAGACTCATCATTCGACATACGATATTACGTGAAGACTCGATTTCAAATGAATCTAACGGGACGTGATGTGGTAAATATGCGCCGTCGAGTTCTGATTGGACGTAACAATCCAGGTTAGTGTTGTTGAGCTACAATTAAAATAACTTGATTCTATTGAGTATATTTATAATCAATTTTTCACAGCCTATATTTAACGAATAGAAGCGAAACTCAACGTCAATGAAAAAGAACGAACAAGATGACGCATTACATTTATAGCACCCAAAAAATGCTCAGTTGGTTTAATCGTTTTTTCAATTTTATTCCTATCGATAGTACATTCCGTACCAATCGTGAGAAGTATTTTTTGTATCATAGTTGATGTTTTTTGTATGATAGTAGATGTTTGCCGCAAAATTCTTCCATTAGGCTTCCATTAGCGTAAGATATCCACACCATCCTGCTTACATTCGTAAAATGTGTCGGTGGGTGTGATGCCGTGAAAGCCATCATGTCAGATGGAGCACCTGCGATTGCGAATGCTTGAGAGGACGTATTTCCAGACGCTTCTCATCTGCTTTGCTGAGTGCACATGGTTCTTAATGTCACTCGTCGTAACCCCCAAACAGAGGCACTGAAATGTGTATGCATAGCTGTGAATACCAGGAGTTTGCGGCGGTACGCTTTAGCCTTAATCAATGTGCAGAGGGCGGGTCCAGCATTCTTTCTTTACTTCAAAGGGCAACACTGTTTCAACTCCCGCAAATAGGCACATGCTCGACGTCCTAAGGTAGACACATATGGTATTGGGGACCCCAATACCATTGAGGCGATGCATAAATGTTTAGAAATGTACCGCTTTAGGGGTAAGATAGCAATTTGGGATACCATTCGGTTATCTCAAACAAGTGCTGGTTATCTTATTTGGCAACGCCAACACGAAGTTGCTTCGACTGGTATTAGGCAGGTTCGCGTTCTTAACCACTCGGAATTGGATTCCCTTTGCGATGTTCTCATGCCGTACGCTGTAGACCGAATCTCCGCCAACGTGACTGCATCATCAGTTACTATAGTGGGCGCAACGGAAATTATGGTGCTTGTTATGGACTTGCGTGTTCGGGGGTGATAGCTAAATTAGATGTGCACATGTCCATTTTTCGTTTATCAATGTTTGCCATGTAGGAACGTGCTCGCAGCTGCAGTGTGAAAAAACGCTGATGTGTCGTCACTCCCGGTCTCCCAACGATGGTTACGAAGTAATAATCATGCAATGTATGAGGACTTTTCTTCTGGGGACGTTCCTAGGCATAATATTCGCGTGTTTTCATCTCGTCTATCATACGCTTACGATGTTATTGGTAGATTTCACCGCCAATTAGAGCCACCATAATTTAATATTTTAATTCGTAGTATGAACACCTTTTGGGTACAGCCGGTCCCCGTCTTTTGCTTCCAATCACTTTCGTAGATGACATCGGCAATATGTCATTGGCGCCAGTAAGGTAAGACTATCTACCGTTGGAAACATTATTAAATGTTGAAAACAGTGAACCTAGTAACTGTCCGAGTTCGTCTCCCATAGCCAGTTACGACGAAGAAGCAACAATTGCCGGTATTGAGGGAAACGATGTTCGGATATTAAAAGTTAACGATGGCCAGATAAACGATCGAGGAATTGCAGCTTTGTCACAAAACTCAATCCCATCCACCTCCCGACAACCTCAAGTATATCTAGATGAGTTCTTAGGCCACGATCAAGTATGTGGTAAGTGTGATTCTGATGAACTACCTGAGTTTGCAGGGAAAACGATAGAATGGGAGCAATGCCCTTACTGCAACCAGTGGTATCACCTCCATTGTTTAATTACTCCGCCATTTGTTACAGAAAAGTGGTGCTTTTTGTATGCAAAAGTTTTATTGATTTTTATTATTATAACGTTACACATTTAACTATGATATAATCAATCACGTTGTGTTTAGGCTTACGGGGCCCCGGTGGATTTACGATAACTTTGAGCGTCCAGTAATTCGCGATGGGATTTGAACTCGTTATCTGCGTTTCAGGAATGGTTTAAAAGTATGATTCGTTATACGTGGATCAATACACCGGTGATTACATTTCACGCGTAAGTTTTTATTCATAAACGTGTTTCACCATGATGCCGTGTGTAGTGTTCTTCCAGTGAACTTAAACAACACTCTCGCTGGAAAACGTGAACGTCTGACAATCGTCTGCACATTACTGTTCATGATTCTCTTATCCTTTTCGGTAAAACCTACTGCTTTGAATTATATCTAACGAGCAATATGAGGGAGAAAATCATACGGTTGACGTAATAGGATGAACATGCTCTGTAAACCAGCTTTGGAAAGCATTCAGCTTCCGTTCTTGTCTTGCGTGGGTGGTCCAGGTTTCACTGCCGTACAGTAAAGTATTTAGTAAGCACGCGCTGTATACCATCATCTTTGTCTTTGATTCCTCTATAGTTATAATATTACACATTCCGTTAATACGCTTTATGCGTCACAGTGATTCGGCGTTTGTACACCGTTGTTCGTTGTACAAACCACATGTAACAGTGGCATTCAAGTATAACTTTGTGTACCACTTATCAACTGTTTCAAGGCTTATTGAACCTAATCTTACTGTCTCCACCTCATGAAGGCAAACAGGAATAAACCGTAAGTGGTGTGTATGTGCGGGTATATGAGCAACACATTACTTTAGCTATAAAGCTATAATCATGAACAAAACTCATTTTCCATTCTATAGACATGAACAAGCCACCGCAGGCGGCGCTGACGTAATTGGCTGAACATGCTCTGTAGATCAGTTTTGGAAAGCACTTCAGCGTTAGTCACTCTGTCCATTCACGATATGTTCAAGATACGACGGATGCTTCGTAGATAGAAAGCATTCAGCTTCCGTTCGTGTCTTGTGTGGGTGGTACAGGTTTCACTGCCGTATAGTAAAGCATTTAATACGCACGCGCTGTATACCATCATCTTTGTCTTTACAGTCAGCTTGCGGTTACCCCAAACACGAGAGTTCAATCGAGACAGAATGACAGCTGCTCTGCTAATCCGCTTATCAATCTCCGTGTCTAGCGAGAGCTTATCCGCAATGGTTGAACCGAGATATGTGAAATGATGTACTGGTTCAAGCTGACAGTTTCCAACAGTGACGATTGGAGGCGATACAGTCCCTTGACGAAGGACTTTGGTCTTGCTCATGCTGATTGTTAGCCCAGTTTTGGCAGGCCGACGGAAAACAGTCCATTAGCGACTGCAGGTTCTCTTGAGTGAGCAATAAAGGCTCCATCGTCGGCAAATAACAGGTCACGGATTATCACACTCCGTTCTTTGGTTTGTGCTCTCAACCGGTTCAGGTTGAAAAGCTTACCATCACTTCGCATGCGTATGTGAATGCCTTCTGTCCTCGTCTTCCGAATCTCAATATGGCTTCCGCAAGGGAAGTTCAACCGTTGACATGATCTTCTCCTGAGACAACTTCAAGAAAAGTGTCGGGAACAGCGCATGTCATTATACGCTGTTTTATTGATTTAACAAAAGCATTCGACTGCGTCAGCAGGGAGGGTCTTTTTAAAATGCTTGATCTCATAGGCTGCCCCCCAAGGCTGCTCAAACTCGTCATTTCGTTCCATTCAGGCATAGAAAGGCTCGGCCCATTTTAACGGTTGCAGTTCAAAAGCCATTTGAGATTCGCTGAGGCGTCAAACAAGGGTGTGCTCTTGCATCCACGCTGTTCGGCATATTCTTTGTAATATTGTACAGGCAGCAAATTATCATTAAAGACAAAAACGATGGTAGAATTAGTGTATTCTTCAAAAAAGATGGTAATAATGACCATCGGGCTCCCGTTGCTGTCACAACTGCGTTACGTATGAAATATCTTAAACAAATATTAGGAAATTGACAGCCGGGCGATGCAATAGGAATCAGATCGTACTATTTATAAAATGCTTCCATATAGCGTGCGAGATATCAACTTTGAAATCAAAGTCCAGTCCATTGTCTGTACTATTGTCCCAAGCGCAGCTAAAATGCTTTTATTATCAAAGAAGGAGGCAAATACAGATGACTGGCAACTTAAAACCAATTTGCTCTGAGTAGAGGTAGCTAGTCAGCTAATGAAAGCCCATCTGGAGAAAATCTTGTTTCAAAGATGCAGCTGCCTTCGGGTTATCCGACTGCGGGAAATGGTTTTGGAAGGTAACGCCATGCCTGAATTATCTTGTAGAGAATAGAACGAAAAAAAAACCAGTAAATAGAAGTGGAAATCAACCACGCTCAGTATTCGAATGAGGCGATATTAATGTATATAAGTTAAACAATGACAATATGAATAAAAGTATTGTTGATTGTCATGTCAGTAATCCCCATATCCGCGCAGTTCACAATTGCCCCCGGATTCTTGTTATCTCGAATAGTTTTGTTCTTCAATCGTTCTGATATTCTGACAGCTGCACTGAATGTAACAATCTTGGAAGAATCTGTATCATGATAAATGATTTGGTCTGCATGACGGTCGCGCACAGTTCTATCGTTCAGATCAAGTATTTTCACCATAGTTCTTCCGATCCTGTCTAATACGATACCGGCACTTGGACGGTAATCATTCCCACGATAATATGATAATTCAGCGGATCCAAGTTTTAGTAAATTAGACCTGAGATCGAGATTTGGATAGTAAAATGGCCATAGATTGCAGTATGGATAAAAGATCGCGAAGTGTCTTTTCAGGTTTTACACTCCAATTGAACGTAATGTAAAGAATGAACTGGCAACCGTTGCAAAATTTGGGATGAATTTAGATAAATATTGTAACACTCCTATTACTGATATCCGCTCTCCCGTTTCAAACATTATAATGTGAAATTAAATTCTGATAAATGCATCTTCAAATGGAGTCCGTCAAGAAAAGAATCGTCCTAATCTTGTGGAAATGAAATCACCACATTCTTTTAGTGAAAATCGATCAGTAATAGGAGTGTTACAATATTCTCATAAGTTCATCGCAAATTTTGCAACAGTTGCTGGTTCATTGTTTGCATTTCTAAATGCTACAACATTCAAGTGGACTGTTAAACATTGAAAAACACTTCGTGATCATTTCTCCATACTGCAATCAAGTGCTGCTCCTAAGCCATTTTCACCATCTTTTTCATCTAAATCTCGATCCTTGAGATCTAATCTGCTGGAACTTGGATCGGCCGAAATATCATATTATCGTGGGAATGACTACCGTCCAAGTGCCGGTATCGTATTAGATAATATCAGAAGAACTATGGTGAAAATACTTGATCTGGAACGTTTCACAACCGTCATGCAAATCAAATCATTTACCAGGATTCAGGTCAGTTGCGTTAACAACCATAACACAAGACTTGTAGATTCATCCGAGAATATTGAATTGAGTGAACTTAACAGAAGTTCGGAGCAAACCTATTCGAGATTACGATTGTGAACTGCGGTGATTGTTCAAATGACAATCAATAATATTTATATTCATATTCTTATTGTTTAACTTAAATACATTAATACACCGCGTAATTTGAATACTGAGTGTGGTTTATTCTCACTTCTACTCTTGGGTTGGTAGTTTTATTTAATTCAGTATAATGAAATTCATTACAGAGGTGTACTCGAGGAATCATCAAGTGGTTCTGGGGATATCACTTGTGTACTATTTCCAAAATTCTTCATAGAATTTTCTCAAACCTACTCACAGATATTTGCTGGTTCGTTAAAATTAATGCGAAGTAACCAATAGAAAAGCACAGAACGAATGGGCATACCAGAGTGAAGATTTTATTTCAATGAAAGTTGTACAGTGGAAAACAGAGGAATCTGAAAGCGGAAAATTTCGGTGAGGGCATGAGAAGTGGTGATATAGAAAGAATTTAATATGAATTAAGCTCTGCTTGCAAGAGATACACTGACGGTGAGATAATGAAATGCAATATCAATTGTGAAAGCTACCACAGTGTTAGCAACAATTAGCTATAATCCGTCGATCGACGATATCTACCCTCAGCAGCCGAGAGGCGTACAGTGCTTCTTTCCGCATTTAATAAGAGCGGTTAATAGGAAGTTCTTTTCAACTCGAAATGTAAACACCGATAGCTTTCATATTGTTTCTTTTACAAAGGCCTTCATACTATCTTTCCCTTTCTTGTGTGCGACCATCTCCTCCTGGAGGATGGGTCGGCTTCAATGAAGATTCTCGGGAATTTGGGTACAAAGCGGCGTCCCCAGCACTACTCGGCATTGTTCGAGTCATCTTCTTTAGCCTTTGCCCAACCAAGTGCGACCTGCAAGGCTGCTAGTAGTTGCTAGAAAGAGGTTGTGTGCACCAACTAACCGTCTACCAGACTCTGTTCCAGGTTTTTATTCAGTTTTCTCCCGAAGCCTTTCCCGCAAGGCAGCGGAGGTTTAAAATCAGGGTTTTCCTTACCTTAGATGAAATGCCCTCCCAGGCTAACGAGCTCCGTCTGTCCGAAGCAAGCTGGTTTTCAGGCGCCAGTCACTCGCCTTCACCCATTCTCCTGTTGGTAGAAGCAGTTCCGCCGGGCTCGGGGAGACACTCGTGCAGGCCAGAAGCTGGACTTGGTTGTCAGAGGCTATTTGAGACGCGCGCCATATGGGAGCATTTTATAAACACTGCCACCCCCGGCTATGACAATCTTCGTACTATATATGCGGCACAAAGGTCGACAGCCTGATCTTAACTCTTCATGGAGTAGATGCTTTTAGAATACGGTCGTTTTCCAAACATGACATAAAATGGAACGTAGCTTAGTAAATAAACTATGCAGATCACGTTTAAAGAGCGCTTTATAAACTGAAGAGTAATATTAAAATCGCATTATTCATGTACACGATTTTTCAACACATGCTCTTTAGAAGGAAAATATTCCGCTTCCGTTCATATCGTGTATTGATGGTAAAGATGTCATTGTCATACAACAAATTTGTAAAATTTCTATTTTTCCGCATGGTCAGCCGAGACACGTCACCGTTAGTTCAAGGAGATAACATGACAGTTTCTCCGCCAATTAGCTCATAAATCTCAGTATCTCAGAGTGATCCTAGAGCCAAGATATGTGAAATGATGGGCTGGTTCAATAGAATCCCTGGATGAAGACCATTAGACTTGTTCATGCTTACGAAAAGCAGCTATCGAGATCGGACAGTGATGAATGTATGTTCGTCAAACAACAGGTTAATGATGATCACATTACTACACAGATTGAAAAGCTTACAAGAACATCGCGTGCATAAGCAAATACAAGCTTTCATCGCCATCAAAGCGTGATTCATGAGTGAAAAACATACCGAACAGCAAGAGGCAAGGATTCACTTAACCGGAAAAAGCAGATCAAGGAAATAAAAAGGATGACCACAGGATGGCAGGACACTCGTACCTAACGATGCTTGCTTGGTTTCCCGCGCTTCGTGAGGCGCTTGGATTTCTTCGCGTGTTTTGGCTTGGACGCGGGCGGGCGGAGCAATAGTTCCAACGCGGATAACGAACCGGACTTTTCGGCCTTGTGCTTCAGTTGATATTTCTGCATCATTTTTGGCGGGTTGATCGTCGCAGCTGGGGCTTGTTTCGGATGCTTCTGTGGAATAGACGAGGATGTGGAAGTGAGTGCGACACGGTCGATGGTGAACTCAACATCATCCTCGGCAGCTAGCGGAGGATGTTTTTGTTTGGGAGGGCTAGACGTTGGGACGCTAGGTGTTGACTCAATTGTAGTAGCCATTGCGACTTCGGGGGTAGATTCCATTTCCTGAAAAAAAAACGAAAGCCATGAACCTAACTGCTGTAAATACTACTTACAGACGTTCAGATTTCACTAACATTATTACACCGACAAATATAATGTGAATAAAGAAACTTGCCTAAAGGTCCAAGCAAAAGTAGATGATTAAGGCCCAAAACAAAACAATTTGAAAAGTGTACTATTGTTGGATCCTTTTACCTTCCAATATCTATTTGTAATATTTCATGTGAATTGTGAAATCCAAACACTCCTATTTCTTCTCGTTTCCTACTGCACTTTTGTTTTACTCTTTCTCTTTGAATAATTGTCTCCATTTTGACCGCGCTATTTTTGGTTTGGACTCGTGTGCGTAACGTGATACGTGCTCGATACTGTTTTTGATATTGACCCGGATCTAACCCGGTTAACCCAATAATTGAGGTATGTTTTTCCTTTATTTTGATTGCCTCAATATAGTACCGCTTTTGTTGACAAATCCTCGTTGGTTCTAAATACCTGGGATTTTGCGCGTAACTCCATATTGGGGAATTTCCTTGATTCTCAATAAGAATCAACAGTACTCAATTACCTTTATTGCGTGGACAATCCTTCGATCATCGCTGGATTTTTGGCTCTACATTTGGTTCACACGACGGAGAATATCATCTTCAAATATGCCTAGAACGAGGACTGGCAAGTCGTCTAACGAATTCGATGACGTTATTTTAAACCCCGATCCCGTTTTTGAACTTTCTACTATGTTTAATAATTCTCCTGATAAATCCCTGCATACTCCCATACGTATACCTTCCTCGAACGATAATTTTAATAATTTGCCTTTAAACTCTGCTATTTTAACTTTACCTGTCCAGCACCGTCCTCCTAGCTTAGGTGATGGTAAAGGTGTTGAATCTAGAGCGTTTGATGATCATAAGGAACGCCGTCGAAAATTGGCTAAAGAAATATACGAGGATGAAATAGCCATTAAATTGAAGGAGCTGGATATTTGTAGACACAGCCTAGAGGCGAAGCGGAATATGATGCACGATTTCGATTCTTTCGATGATATCAAAGGCGATAATGAAATCGACCCGATCCTAATGCGTAAACATGCTCCAAGTCCATTGCACTCATCTAAATCCGGGAACGAATGTCCTGTTTTGAGTAACGCAGCGTTACGTGAGATGCCGATGAACGCATCTGGTTCGACGCGGTATTCTGACATGCGTGGAGATGGATTACCTAGGATAGACATAGATAAGTTCGATGGTAATCCGATGGAATTCTGCAAATTCGTCAAAGCCTTTGAGATGACCATCGAAGACCGCGTTTCTAATGATAACCGCAAATTAATGTATTTATTACATTACTGCAGTGGTTCTGCAAAGGACGCTATTGAACATTGTGTTTACCTCCCAGATAGTGAAGGATATTGTCAAGCCCGACGCATCCTTAAGACGGAATTCGGTCGCCCACATGATATCGTCCAGTCATTTTTGAAAGAGATTCTCAATGGCGACATCATTAATCAGAATGACATCGGTTCGCTTCGAAACCTGACACGCAGACTGCGCAATTGCGAGCTTGCTCTTGGACAGTTGAATCGCTTGAGCGAACTAAACAATACGACAAATTTGAAGTTAATTGTCGAGCGCTTACCCAAACATTTGCGTTACAAGTGGGCTGAGTGCGTTGATGAAATCATTCGATTTGACGGAGAGCCCACCTTTGGGGACTTAGTTCGTTTCTTGGAGAGACAAGTCTCAATGGCTACTAGCTGTTTCGGTGCTTTAGCTAGTGGGCGTGAAGCGAAGGCTGGTCCACTGACACATGCGAATACTCGAAGAATTCGATTGAATGTCATTGAGTCATCGCGATGCCCACTGCTCCATGACACATGCGCTACAAAATTGTACATCGTTCGGCAGTCTGTCTTATGCTGAAAGGATTAACAGACTTAAGATGTCTAAACTCTGCTTCAACTGCTTTCAAGCAAACCACATAGCAGCTGACTGCAGACAAGCTTCTGGATGTGGGAAAGATGGTTGTAAGGGTAAACATCACCTGCTCTTACATCGTACCGTTCAGCGTGAATACGCAATGAAGATTAATTCGACAAGCACTCAAAGATGTAGCAGTTTCTTGTCCATCATTGCAGTGAGGGTAGTAGGTCCGAACGGAGTAGTTCTTACGAATGCACTTCTGGATAACGGGTCGGATGCGACATTGGTGACAGCTGACTTAGCCGAGGAATTAGGGCTGTCAGGTGCGCCAGCCTATGTTGACGTTACCTCAGTGCATGGTACACGCAAGCAAAAAACTGCCATCACGTCATTTGTCATTCAATCTCTGTATGATGGCACCAAAGTTGATGTTGATCAGGCGTACGTGATGGATTCTCTTCCCGTTAAAAAGGTGACAATTCCCGAAGAATCATTATTGACGCAATTGAGTCACTTATCAGACGTCAAGTTAACTCGCATTCCGGATAAAACGGTTCGTATTTTATTGGGAGTTAATGTTCCAGAAGTACACTGGGTATTACAGCAGCGGCTCGGTAAGCCAAAACAACCATTCGCACATTTGACACCATTGGGATGGACAATTATTGGTCCTACGTCGACAGTCGGGCATAGAGCGTCGATAAATTGCCTCAACACCCAAAGAGACATAAACGAGGATATCTTGAAATTGTTTGAAAGTGAATTTTCCGAGAATCGCGATCGCAGTACACTGTCCATGTCCATACAAGATAAAATATAATATCGAAAGTCAACGTGATTGTTAAGAGTGCTTGTTTATCTGGTTCCGGTTCGAAACGTAATGCTACGTCGAGTTCTGATTCGAGGGACGATGATGTTCCAGTGGTTGCTGCAGGAAATGCAAAGGTTGCAGCGTTGTCCGCGAAAGCGACGCCCCCGTTAGCCAAAGAATCTCCGTTAACTGGTGCCGCTGGATCGAAGCGTGCTGCCGCGTCGAGTTCGGACTCTGATTCGAGTGACGATGATGTTGCTGTTTCCTGTGTGAAAGCTATGTCTTCAGCATCGCCGACGAATTCGAAGAAAGCGGGTCTTCTGTCTCCGGTTGTTGTCGGTACCAAGCGTCTATCTACTTATGGTCCTGATTTAACTAACAGCATTACAGGAGTGGGTTTGCTGTCGGTGACTATGTTCTCTGCCAGAACGAGAATGCATCGCGCGGTTCGTGGAAAAAGGCTATCATATCGGATGCAGACGGACATTTGCGTAAAGTATTGCATCGCACTGCAGATGGAAAGCTTAAACGAGATATACGCCGAGTATGGTTTTTGGAAGGTGATAATAGTTAGAAAGCCAAGGTGGCTTTGGGGGGCGGTGTTGGATCCTTTTACCTTCCAATATCTATTTGTAATATTTCATGTGAATTGTGAAATCCAAACACTCCTATTTCTTCTCGTTTCCTACTGCACTTTTGTTTTACTCTTTCTCTTTGAATAATTGTCTCCATTTTGACCGCGCTATTTTTGGTTTGGACTCGTGTGCGTAACGTGATACGTGCTCGATACTGTTTTTGATATTGACCCGGATCTAACCCGGTTAACCCAATAATTGAGGTATGTTTTTCCGTTATTTTGATTGCCTCAATATAGTACCGCTTTTGTTGACAAATCCTCGTTGGTTCTAAATACCTGGGATTTTGCGCGTAACTCCATATTGGGGAATTTCCTTGATTCTCAATAAGAATCAACAACTATACCACTCGTTCCTCTTACTGGCTACCTGCTGTTTGCACTCATCAGACGTCAAAAACACAGAACAATAAACTGTCGAGCTTTGGGGAGAGTGTCAGTTAGATTGACAGGGTCGAGTCCGTTCTACCGACTGATCACATGATGAACACATGTAGGTGGGGAAACGCGCCGTTTGAACAACAGTCACGATGCCGTCTAGCGCGCATCAGGAAAGGACAACGTGCTATCCCTACATTGTTGATCAAAAACGACCAAAAGAAAGTTCAACGTTGCTATTTAAATTACTTTAAAGTGAACAAGTTGTGCTTGTATGCCACTGTTGGGTAAGGTTGGTACGACCAACCTGTTCAATCGCATGAGCCCCCACTCATGTAGACTGGGTTTAAAACCCATGACCATGAATAAAAAATGTAGACTGGGTTTAAAACCCATGACCATGAATAAAAAAGCTCATTTGTATGCATCTCCATCACACACACTCCCCACGACCGGTTTCGTGGTGTTTGCACTCATCAGGTAGTGACAGTAAGATCAGGATCCGCATGCGTTTGAAACAGTGGAAGAATGGTAAACAAGTTGCGCTTGTATGCCACTGATGGATAAGGTTGGTACGACCAACCTGTTCAATTACATGAGCCCAACCTTACCCAATAGTGGGATACAAGCGCAACTTGTTTACCATTCTTCCACTGTTTCAAGCGCATGCGGATCCTGATCTTACTGTCCCTACCTAATGAGTGCAAACAGAACGAAACCGGTCGTGGGGTGTGTGTGTGCTGGAGATACATGCAAATGAGCTTTTCTTTACCTTAAAATGTATTCGTTAAGTAACCATAAAGATGCCCGTATGCGTGCGTATGCGGTCTATGTATGCATGTATACACTTATGTATGAAATCACAAAAAATGGAGTTAGACAAAATCTGACGAGGAGCATGTGGGTTGAAATAATGTCAGATTGCCCATACAAATATAGAGATAACTACAATGGCATACTCCGACGCAATTCGCTGTGGGTAAACCTCTAGTTATAACAGCGTTAACGATCCGGTTCACGAAAGTACCGCAAATCGCTGTGCTATTCCAACAGTGGTAGAATCTTGAAGAGCATTTTGCAATTACGACGCCAGTACAGCCGCGAAAACAGATTGTTGTTTATTTGGCGAATATGACTGAAGGTAGCGTATGAAGCGAAGTATAAATTATAAAGGAGACGATAAACATGGGTGGAGGATTATTTTGGCTCGATGAAACGAAATAGGGTCCCAGTGAGAGAACGGGTTACAACGCATGAGAAGAAAGCTTGAATGGAATACGGGAAAATCATAACAACCAATCAAACGGTTACCTTTACGGCCTGTTTCAGAGCGAAATTCACGTAAATCGGTGAGCCACGAATGTACGCCCGATGTCGTGTCTCAAACGCCCGTAAAGCCAGTTGTGGTGATTTGTAGGTGAGGAAACAAGTGCTGAAGGATGGACGGTAAGACAAATACAAAGATGTGCTTCGGTAAGGATAGGCTTACAAAATATGTATGTATGTATGAAAGCACAAGCTTGATCCAGGCAAAGTGTCGCACAGTCAAAGACTGCACGTGGGCCAAGATAATGTCAGACCGCCCAGACCAAGACAGAATAACAAAGTAACGGTTAAATAATCTAGAACGACTACCGGTGAAACCAGCTTCTTAGTTGATAACCACATGGAAGCAGAATCACGTTTATACATGTTGAACGGGAGCAAGGAGAGGTTGGTTGGTAAACGCATTAGAGCAAGGAAATGATATTTGAACCGGAACATCAGGGATCGTGCAATGGAGCAGTAATGGTGCTGTGTGATTGAGATAACTAGAGACACGCTTTAGACACTGACACATTTTCATCGCATCGCAACACAAGTTACCCGCTATGGAACTGCGTAGCACTTTTCATGATTGCATGCATACACATTATCCATAAATGCAGATATACATATATAAGGATCATAATATATGTATGGTCACAGAAGTACTGTATGATTGCACATCCGTGCATATACACAGATGATGATCAAATCGTCGGGAGCTTGTGATTTACCTTCATGGGTAACACACCGTTTACAGCATCATAAAGTCCAGCAGATGTTGGCCCGTTGGGAGCGAACGAAAGCATTCCCTGGTCCCCTTCAGCTTAAAGATGACGCGTCACCCTATGCTTCTTTGATGGAAGGTCGAGAGCTAGTTTTAATCTCGTCAACGACAAGAGCTTTCAGGTCTGTTTGACAAACGACTTTGTACCTCAAGCGCGCCTACCTAAAGGCCGATTTCATCGTTGAATAGATCTAGTGGAATAAGATATGACTAGCTAGAGTGGGCGACGCAGTTGTAGTAGCGTGAAAAAAACAATTTAAAACATTCGGGTGTTGTAAAGACAAAACGCAGTCTTGATCGGAAAATTTCACCTTCAGACAAACATAGAATGGATGGTATGAATGTGTGAATCTTAAGCATTAATGCGAAACAAAACAAAACCTCGACAACCGACCCACCCTTTACAAGAACCATCATCAAACGTTGGCATCTTAATCGAGGAGGCTTTGCGAAACACTTGAGCGAGGTCCGGCCGTGTCGTCGCTCTGGGTAAATGTGCCACGAACAAAGTGTTCCAAACGAAATCCGACATTTGGCGATGTTCTGGGTCGACCCATTCGGGTTTATCGGGACGCGCTTGCGGCGTGGAAATAGAAACCTTGATGGGTTTACCGTTGAGCAGTTTTCCCGATAGCACGCGATGAGCTGACGTCATTTCGTGTTGATTGCGAAACTGAAGAAATGCGTACCTAAAATGAAAGAAAAAACATCGTTTGAAGGAAATTAAAGGCATACAGCGAAATATGTGGAGATTGTATATTCAGGACTATTTTGTATCCAAGGTTGAATACTTATAGTTCAGGTAAGGTAGTGTAGTTCATAGTTTTCACCAAGTTGGTATGGTTGATTGCGGACGCTTAGTCATCAAACTAGATAACATCACCAGTGACACTTCTCTCTGGAAGCAAAATGTTCTAGGCCTGGGCAACCTGACAGTATCTTAGCCCACATGCAGCCTTTGCCTGCGCGGCACTTTGTCTGTGTTAATTCATGCATGGCTGAAAATTGGTGATGGGCATCATTCGAATTTATCTGCTACGTGCGAACACATCTACCGTGGTTTGCTAGTATACTTGCGTGCACTCATTGGTCAGTAGATCCCATCCAATTAAACGTGATCAGTGGCTGACTGCGTCGTGGTATACCACACATCAAGAAACTCTCGAATGTGACGAGCTCGGAAAACAACAGTCAACGACAAGCTAAACGTGCATATTTAAAACGTAGTGAAAAACGAAAGAATACCAGCGGGAGTGACAGTTATTTTCCGCGTAAACCAATTAAGCTTCAACTTATCTCTCAGTTCATTAGCACGAAAAGGCAAAGGGTATTAGGCAATCACAGTCACTTTCCATCTGTACTGTGTAATCTTATTATACACGAATAAGGCTAAAAAGGCTGAATGTTGACGTGGCTGACCTGCAAGAGACGCGATTACCAGACACTGGTACGCTAACAGAAAGAGATTACACCTATTTTGGAAAGCAAGGGGTTCTGATGGCCTCGACTGCATGGTGTTGGGTTTGCTGTGCAAAACAGCTTACTAAAAGCAGCAGAACCAACCATCAGTGGAAGCGAACGGATTTGGACTCTGTATATCCAAGTTTATATACCGACGCTCTCTGGGACGCCTGCTGAAAAAGACGCTTTTTATCATAACCTCGCAACTGTCCTCAAAAACGTGCCACAGAAAAACTGTGTAGTGGTATTGGGTGATATAAATGCCAGAGTTGGTGCAGATTACGAGTCTAGGCAAATCCGTCTTGGAAGGTTCGGAGTAGGTAAAAGCAATGAAAATGGACAACGCCATTTAGAACTGTGAACACAGTTCAGTGTTTGTGTCAGTAACACTTGCTTTCAAACAAAACCACAGCATAAAGTCTTTCGGGAACATCCCCGCTTTAAGCTTTGGCATCAGCTTAATCTTATTCTTGTTAGGCGCACTAATATAGGAAGCACACTTTTCACCCGATCATATCAAAGCGCAAACTGCGACACTGACAATTCGCTGGTTCATGCAAAACGGAAGCTTCCCCAGAAGAGATTTCACCCCACCAAATTGTCTGCTAAGCATAGGATAGACGCCACTCGTATGTGCGAACTTAATCTACCTGCGCTATCTGCAAAAGCCTTCACAGCCGAGTTCAACAAAACAACTCCAACCGAATCAGCTTCAGACAACTGGGAATCGCTAAAAAACTGCATATGTCGAGTAGCACTTTCCACTTACGGTCCGAAGAAAGCTGGAACGAGCGACTGGTTCAATGTAAAATCTTCTGAGATGACTGCAGTGTTGCACTGGAAACGACCGGCATTCTTGAAGTTCAAAGGTATACCAACAGATGATGGGATCAAGAGAGCCATTTGTCTAAACGGTCCCCTATTAAGTATCTATCTGGTAACCCGATTGCCGATAAAACTCAGCAGATGGAAAGATGGGCAGAGCACTTCGCCTCTCTCTACGCTAGGGACACTACGGCTTTACCGCATGTACTTCAAAATATTGAGCGGTTGCCGACCATTTCCTACTATTGATGAGCTCAATTAGGCAATCAAACGCTCAGTGAATGGGAAGGCCCTTGGTGACGAATGAATTTCACCTGAGTTCATTAAATGCTGTAGAACAACATTATTACAGCTTCTTCACCATTTGCTTCTTCCGTGCTGGCAGGAGTGTGTCGCACAAGAGATGTGAGACATGAAGCTATGAAGCTATTTAAGAATAAGGGTAGTAGAGGCGACTACAACAATTACAGAAGAACATCCAATCTGAATGTTGTAGGTAAATTGTTTGCAAAAGTCGGCTACAACTTTTAGTTGATAGAGTTTACTGTGAATATCAATGCGGCTTCCGCAGGGGAAGAACAACCGTTGACACGATCTTCTCCCTGAGATAACTTCAAAAAAGTGCCTTTATACACTGTTTTTATTGATTTAACGAAAGCATTCGACAACGTCAGCAGGGAGGGTCTTTTTAAAATACTTGATTTGATAGGCTGTCCACAAGATTGCTCAAACTCGCTACTTCCTTCTACTTTGGCATGGAGCTAGGCACAGAGAACTTACTACCGGTGAGTGTTATCCATGATGATGAAGAAGAAGATGATGATGATAGTAATGACAGACGTGACAGAATTCCTTGAAAGATAACACGGATAACTGGCATGAGATGACTAGCAAATTTCAGTGTCAAATCTGTTTGGGCTTGTAAAATTGCGTGCCTTGTTTGACGAGTCAATTTTCGCTCAACGTGGTGCCGTGCCAAAACCTCATCATCCAGTCTCGAAATAACCAAAAATGCGTGAGGCAAATGCAACGAACTAGTTTACCGAGTAAAAGAGCAATACTTACCGCGCTCCGTTTTTCTCTGGGATTCGAATGCTCACGGCTAGTGGACAGAGGTCCTTCAGCAAACCCGGGGGACATGGGCGTGGAATGGGTTGCAATTTCAGGGTGGTTGAATAAAACTCGGCTGAAACGACGAACGAAGTCAACGAAATACGACCGGGAATAAAGCGCATACGAAAGCAAACAAGACTGCAAGTCTGTTAGACACGAAAGGACATTCCATAATAAATCATACACTGACACTTGTTAATTCACAAATGAAAATGGGGACAAAACTATTGCTCTTCACCTGGCAAAGAGATGTTCGGTAAAGAGGTTATTAGTTCTAAAAGTGATTGCGCGTGAGTAAAAATGAAACATGTAGATGCACGTAACAAAGACGTGTAGTTAGGCAGTATGTATGGTATGTATGTATGAAAGCACAACCCTGATCGAGGCAAAGAGTCGCACAGTGACAAACTGCACGTGGGCTAAGATGTGAGATTGCGCAGCCCTACACAAATATAAGAAAGGAAAATAGCAATGGTAATGAGACTCAGCGTGTTTCAGCACGCAGCTCACTACCAATGGCAACTCAATTTAGCACGGTGTTAGCCGAACAGCACAGATATGCTCTACTATTGCGCATCCATTTAGTAACCGAGGTATCTAATTAGGGTGTGTGATAATTCTGGTAAAAGAATTCAATGAAAGGAACATTCTCAGCAAGGACAGCACCAGCAACTAGCATGCAACCATGACAAAATAAAATCGTAAATGAGGAGTAAGCGAGGACTTGAACCGCCACGGAACCTTAGAATTGTAAGCACAAACAAAATGGGATGAGATGCCTACACCTCGAATGGAACATGCATTCAATCATTTTCTGTGAACAAATTCATCGCGGCTTTCATTGTCATGCACCATAATAGGATTTCCTCGTCACTCCGCTCGACAATATACAATATTAGACAAACGCCCTAAGAATATGATTACCGCAAGACTGCTATTGAACACGGTCTCGAGACTACCCTGGAGCGTAAATAGCTACTGTGATATCGAGGACCTAATGTAGGAAGGCTGGGTGAACAGACGTGTGAAAGGTTACTAGTTAGGACATTTAGCTGTCTATGCCATGTGACAGTGTGGCGGCCAGTAGAGCTATCTCGACATACAATTTAATTACGCTACTTCAATTAACAATGCATGTGCCAGATGCGAATGAGCTCTAAATCAAGATGTATAGGTGTTCTTCATGAACAGCAAGCCAATTTAGCCTAATCTACAAGGTCTCAACAGTTTGACCTTCAGCAGATTACTCACGCGAAAAGTAAATGGGACCAGCAAAGTAAAAACGAGACAATTTGGCTTGGTTAAGGAATTCATGGCGAAGAGTGAAGCAGTGTAACAATGCATAAAGGTGTCCGACAGGTTTACACGCTAAGCTGTACCATGAAAAGTAGTGAGCAACGGAACCATCAAGGGTAAGAAATATTTTCTCACCAAGACGAGACCGCACAGCTTCCAGTTTCTTCTCGTCGGTGTCCAGACTTGAAACGAAGCCAGTGGTTTTCGGTAGAACAATGCTGGAAGAGACCGGCGGGTCCTGTGCACGCGGGCAAAAATAAAATAAAAGACAACCGCAATAATAAAGTGCGTGAAACGAGAAACAGCGAACGGCGCATGCTGTGGTGGCAGCATCAAGTAAGAGCGTACAGAAAGAGTTGAAATAGCCGAGAATAGAGCTCAGGGATCCTGCAATCAGTTGAATGGCCAGCACGGTGTGGAAAAGGACAAGAAACCAGTCTATAAGTGTAAACTTACTCGTTTAGAAAAATAGATTAAATGCTGGCTATCGAGACTATATATCACAAAACCGTGTTAAGTGGCAGTCTTGCCGAAAGCATCTCGTGAGCCTTAGAGTGAACTTACGTGTTAGTCAAGTGAGTGATGAGAAACGCATGAGAGATGAAAGACACAGAGATTCGCTGGCTTGGTAAAGTCACTCTACTCATTCACGCTACTTGATAGTTGAGTGCATGCGCAGGAGGCGTACGTATTCCTGTCGAGTTGCTATGAGCTTTTCCCCAATAGACAAATCTAGCTTGTAAATTCTCAAGCCGTACAAATATTTTTGGGAAACAGACTTGGTCTGCTGGTTAGGCATGATTGACATGACAGCATCCCAGCCCGCATACAACTATGACTATACCTATCAAAACCAACTCCGTGCTGCATCGCCCATAGACACTTTTAAGTTTCACTAAACAAAAGTTTACAACAATTAGCGTTGTTGAACATTCAAGTCAATGGGTTTTAAATCGGTAGCTAAAACAGTCGATAAAAACGGCGACGAAGGCAACATGAGACGAGAACATTAATTGGAACGCATAATTCCAGCCGTATCAGTGCTAAATGATGCTGCGGTAAAGACCCCTTGCAGGTCCAGATTCAAATCCCAACGCGATGAACACTTTGGTAAAATTTGCTAACCCCATGTACAAATCAAACCGGTGAGAAAAACGGGTACTGGCAATAATAGCACACTGTCCAATGGGAAAAATCACTGGAGTCTCACTGACTTCCCCACTTGGATTTTCTTTCCTATATCTGTCTAATCCTGGGCAACCTGACAGTATCTTAACCAACGTGCAGTCTGTCACTGTGCAACAGTACCTGGATCAGGCTTGTGCTTTTATACATACATACATATAACCTTACAGTACGGTTGCGCAAACTGATCGATCCGATCAGAATATGTTCACTTGCTTTTCGTAATTGACACCCACTACCAGTGCTTCATTAATTTGATAAGGAGGAATTACGCGAGAGTAAATAAGCGAACTAGGAAGCCCGTATGGATAAGCAAATCACCCGGTGACTAGTTCAATGAGCAACATGACGAAGATGACAACTAAGATAAACAGACAGTGTACACCGCATGCGTGACACTTTGTCTGGCTCCAGGATTGTGATTTAATACAAGAAAGCACAAGAATGAAGGCAGGTATGGTATGATGGTATGAAAGCACAAGCCTGATCCAGGCAAAGTGCCTCACAGTCAGAGACTCACGTAGGCTAAGATACTGTCAGGTTGCCCAGGCCTAAACAGATATGAAGAAAAACGAACAGGAAATGCTAGTGAGACTTCAGCGTGTTTCAGCATGCAGCTCTGGTCAATCAATTTAGCACGGTGTTAGCCGCACAGCACGAAGTACTGCACGATTGCACATCCGTGCAAAAAAGACAGACAAAAAAATCTCCCTCTTTTTTCTTTCATCATGTACCTTCTTCATGGTATACTTGTTGGCACATCGTCTGTAAAGACTTGTGTGACAATAATAAAAATAACGTGAAACGAGATTGTTAGGTGCCCATGCCTCGACAGGTATATGATGTGTAATGACAGTGAGAATGCAGCACGTTCCCGAATGGAGCTCAATGCTGACGGTCTACAATTTAGCGCCTATTGCACAACCGTGATCGATCGGAGATGCAAGACGGCGGGCACAAAAATCATTATTTCTACCGTCAAATCTGAAGCGTTAGAGTCAGAGGTATTTCATGAAGTGACCCACAATGATAGAAACAGTACGGCAGTATATTTAAATCGATTAGCTTGAAATGAGTTTCAATAAGCAAATTGACATAAAGCGGGAGGTAAAACCGTTACCTTCTTTTCACGTTTTGGTCGCTTCGCCTTCTCGGCATCCCGGAAAGCTTTGGCTTGCTTTCTTTTCAAGCGCTTCTTTTGAGCCGTGGTTAATTTGACTGGCAGCGGCGACTTCGGTTGCTGAACGGAATGGGAAGGCATATATTACGAGATTACTTTAAGCTGGTATGTTATGGTATGAAGGCACAAGCCTGGTCCAGACAAAGTGCCGCACAGCCAGAGACTGCACGTGAGCTAAGATACTGTCAGGTTGCCCAGACCAAGACAGATATGAGGAAGAAAAAAGGAACAGGAAATGGTAGTAAGACTCCAATGCACGGATGTGCAATCGTGCAGCATTTATGTGCTGTACGGCTAACATCGTGCTAAATTGATTGGCCAACGGTAGTGAGCTGCATGCTGAAGCAGGCTGGAGTCTCTCTACCATCTTTATTTCTACCCCCCATATCTGTCTAGGCTTGGGCAACCTGACAGTATCTTAGCCCACGTGCAGTCTCTGACTGTGCGGCACTTTGCCTGGATCAGGCTTGTGCTTTCATACATACAGTGAGACTCCAGCTTGTTTCAGCATGCAGCTCACTACCTCTGGCCAATCAATTTAGCACGATTTTAGCCGCACAGCACAAAGTACTGCACGATTGCATATCCGTGCACTTTAAGCTGAGGTTCACAGAAGGTTCACAAGAATTTATTCAACGTTGTTTATGTAGTAAATTAAAGATCCTAAACTATTACAAAACAAGACTAGACGGTATTAATAATAATGTAAAATGGCATGAGATAAGGTTGAAATAAAAACTAAGGCGATGTAAGGAAGGGTAAAAGTGATAAAGTGCGGAAGATATAATGAAGTTGCCAAAATGCACATAATAGCTGGGACTCGCACTTTATTAAGTGGACACTAATAAGACAACCTCAGACAACCGAACACAGCACCCGAGTATGTAAACAGCTTTCACAATGCCAGCAGAATAGCGTCTAGTGGTCGCAGAACGGTTGAAGTCGATCCACTGGTAACTTTAAAGCAGGAATCCCAAATATTGGGTAAACAAGGATGGTGTTGACGGACAATGGCGATAACCAAGCATTTCCGCGGCTAACTCTGGATTCATCGAGAATCACGTCAGTCTGTTAAAAAGAGCTCACCAACGTAGATGCCTTGAAGTTTTTTGTTGACTAAAATTCAAAATCGAATCACAGAAAAATGTAAGCTGCATGCGAATGAGCATTTTGTTCATGATCATGGGTTTAAACCCCAGCTACATGTGTTCGACATGTGTGGTTGAACAGGTTGGTCTTGATAACCTTATCCATCAGTGGAGTACAAGCGCAACTTGTTTACCATTTTTCCCCTGTTTCAAGCACATGCGGATCCTGATCCTACTGTCCCTACGTGGAGCACGATCAGTACGGAACGGGTTATGTGCTTGTGTGATGGAAATGAATGCAAATGATTATTATTAGAACTCCGTTTTACTCAAACAATTTGTCAGTATATCACCGGATTGCTTGTCTGCTTGCGACATAGCTTGTCACTAAAAATAGGAAGCATAACGAAGAACTTTATAAAGATAACTACAGCGAAAGCTTTAGTAAATTCAAGGAACTACAAGGTACTTAATGAACAAAATTCAGCAATTCCAATAATCAACTCACAGGCATTTCCACATCGTTTACCTGATTTGCGTGTGCATCACTCACGCTTTCGCATGGGGTTTCTTCAATAGCCTACAAGTAAAGAAACATTTTCTTCGTTGAGTAGCTCAACTGGCGATCAAAATAGTGTGTTAAAACATACAGCTGATCAGAAAATACATTGTATGAACAGAAAAAGAAAATTTAGAGCTCAAGTATTTCCAAATAAAAGAAAAGCGCTTTCTCGTTGCAAATCCACGAAACGAATAGCACAGCCGTGAGAACATAAACGAAAGAAGTAAATTAGTTGATTTTCGACTACATGCCTGGATTCCAGTAAAACATCGCGGGGTGTGAGATACTCTCAAGTTACCCGAGAAAAGACAGTTATGAGTAAAGAAAAACGGCAGGGAGACTCCAGCGTTTCCATGTGCTGCTCTACGGCGATTATGACTGAATGAGCCAACCTCATCAGATACAACAAATCGATAAGAAAGACAATATTTGTTTGGTGATAGCTTCGATTGTAAGTACGGTTGCATTTGAATCAGAAATCAGTTGGTCGTGGCTAAAAAGTTATAGAAAGAACGGCTAGGTGAAGTATTTGCAAAGTTCAAGAAAGCATAATTTATAATACTCACCGAACCTAATCTAACTGTCTCCACCAAATGACGGCAAGAAGAAACGGATTGTGGAGTGTAAGTGATGTGAGCATTGCAACAAACTTTACAATGCATTTTAAGTACGTCGGACTTCTATAAGTAGCGATGAAAGGTCATCAAGGAATGCGACTTTTTATGTACCTTAATAGCCCGTTGAAGAAAATAGATTTTGTTTTTACAATCAACTGTTCCAGCACAGAAGTGCTGCACGATTGCACATCCGTGCCACAGAGAGTAAACAAATTGAACTAATTTTTAACACCAAATACTATTTTTTTACTTCTGCGTAACCAATTTGCTAAGATAAAATGCTACAACTGTAGGTTAGATACATGAAAGCACAAGCCCGGAACCAGGCAAAATGCAGCACAGTCATAAACAGCACAAGTGCTACGAAACTGTCTGGTTGCCCAAGCCTATATAGATATTTAAGGAAAACAATTAAACAAGAAACACTCCAAAGGATAACAATGTGACACACGTTGGAATTTCACATTGATGTATAATTATTTAGAAATAATTAAATGTTCAAAAAATATCAGCACGAAAGGGACAGCTTTTTTAGTTTCAATATATACAACGGCATTAGAATAAACAAACCTTCGCGTTTCGTATAACCTCTTCAAGCTTCGATTTCGCTTGCTGCTTTTGTTTACGTTTCAGGAGGGTTCCATTTTTCGATACTCCTAATTTTTTTTCAGTTGGCTACAAAACTTAAGGTCATACCAGATGTTACCTCTGGGTGCCGAAGATTCAGCTTCATTGCAAAAAGACGAGTGACTGAAACGAAGAACAAAATCAGTTAAATACATTAATAACTAGATTCGCACATCGTATTAACTATAAAAAATGTACCGAATTTGATAACCCCTGCCTTGTTTCCCGTAGCTTACCTTCTCCCGAATAATCATAATGAAACTACATAAGCCTAATACAACCATCCCTTTGAACCCACTTTTCAACAATTCGCTGACAAATTAGACCGGCTTCTGGACATGCACGAGTGGCTTAACACGATCGCGGCTGAACTTCCCTTATTAGCATGACTAATGGTAAAGACGAAACGACCAGTTCCGTATACGCAAGTTGGTGTGGACAGATTGAGCTCGCACATTAGTAGTGGTAGTTAGATAAGGGAAGGAAAACTCTGATTCTAAAATCTTATTGCCCTATCTGTTTAAGCCTGAGTGAAATAACGATATCTCTGTCCACATAGTTCGTGCAACATTGTTTGACTTTAGGTTTGTGATTTTATACATACATAAAGTCGCATTGCGGGACAAAAGCTTACGAAAAGATAGTTCGTGTGAAAACTCCCGAATGAAAAATTTCGAGCACAGTACCTTATGTAGTAGCTGGCGCAAAGTCGCCTTCGTTCTGCCAAACCCTGCTGGCATCTAGGAGGAACTTAAGTGTGCATAGTTCAAAAAAGCACAATATTTACGTCAATATTGCAAGAGGTTGAGTCGACGAACTTTATATCGGATTCCCTCAATATTGAACGGAACAGAGAAAAGCTGAGAAATATTCAAAGTCAAGCGAGGTGCCGCTATGAGAGGTTGTATTCATCATCATCAAAGACAGTAATACACCGGTAGCACGTACCGAATGCTTAACTGCCATACAACCATGAAAAAGTAAAATCCTAAAAGATGGGGAAGGGTGGGACTTAAATTGCTACGGCTTCTATAGAAGAGTAAGCACAAACAAACTGGGGAGAGGTGCCTACACCTCGAATGGAACATGCATTCAAACAAGTTTCGTGAACGAGTAGAGCAACATCAGCACGGCAGCTTCCTTGCGGCTTTCACTGTCATGCATCATAACAAGCTTTTCTCGTCACTCCGCTTGACAACATACAAGGTTAAGCAAACACTCCAAGAATATGCTTAGTGCAAGACCGCCATTGAACACGGTTTCGGGACATATCCTGAAGCGTAACTAACCACTGCGATATCTGATCGCGGGGACACCACCCTGGAAGACGCGCTGTGCCTACTTTGGAAAGGTTACTAGTAAGGGTTTTTAACTGTCTATGCCATGTGACTGTTTGGCCACCCCGTGATTTACGCCAATCAGTATGTGGCGTCGCAAAAAGAATCTGTTTCGGAAGTCGGTGGCCCGGCATCTGTAAAACGTGACCCAGCCAGCGTAACCTATGCAGGTTGATCTGCTTTTCTATATCGACATTACTACCCAACAACTTATTTCGGAGAGCATCGGTGCGCATACGATTGTGACAGCTAACTCCTAGAATGTTGCGGAGACACCGGTTGTCAAATACTTGGAGACGCTGAATGTGTTCTTTACGTAAAATCCAGGTTTCGCATCCATATAGTAACACAGCCCGAACTGTCGCTTTATAGACTCTACCCTTGAGTAACAGAGATAGTCCTTTCTGAGCTGAGATAGTCGGTATGCTCGGTAAAATACTAAAAATTGAAAAAGCAATATTTCCGCAGGACTTCGAGTTAAGGCTGTGCAGTTTAGGTAATTCTTTTATAAGGTAACCTTACAATATAAAATACCAACCACAACCTAAAATTGTTCGTATATGGTGAGTTTTTGACACGGGTGTGCAATCGTACAGTACTTTTGTGTGCTGCTAACCGTGCAAAATTAATTAGCCTGGGCAACCTGACAGTATCTTAGCCCACGTGTAGTCTGTGACTGTGCAGCACTTTGACCGGATTAGACTTGTGCTTTCATATATAATACATTCTTGAGTCCATGACATGGCAATTTAGCATTATCTCATGTAGCTTTCGTCGATCCTGTTAGTTTCTCCCAGTAACAGAAAGCGCGATGGTGGGTGACTGCACGTAAAACCGGTTTGAGAGATTTACAGTAAGTTCGTCGGTCAACGAAAGCAGGCCTTTAAAGAAAAAAGATTTTAAACGTCTGCAGCATAGCAGGATACCCAACTGCTAGAAAATCGTCAAGATAAATACCAGAGAGCACGCATAAATGCTGTTTTAACGCATAAGCGGTAGCTTCGAGTGAGCAAGTCTATCCTTTGAAAAGTGCAATGTGCAGTCACACCCGTGTAATCAAACATTGATTTCTAGTTCCAAAGATTAAAAAGCCATGATTTTGGTCAATCAGAAAACAGGATTGTGATTTAATGATGCTGGTTTTACGATGTATAAGTGGCACAATGCCGCTTGATCAGAAGCGAAATAATCGGCCCCTGGTGGTAGTTTTGCAATTTCCAGAAGAAGCACAAATCGGCAGTGTGGTATTCGGCGTCCGAACAAGGATGATCAGTCATGGGCACAAATCGTCCGTTTCGCTGTAGGCGCTAGATGAAGTGGTTGCATTCAGGACTGTGGTTGCTTCGATTCTGATTACACGCTATTTCGATCAAGATTTTATCAAATTCTCTCGCCCGAAGAACATCGCTTTCAAGCGTATACCATTCGAGAAGCTTTTAGAGCATAAAATTCAGCAAGCCTATTGAGACGGTATAATAGATCATCTTTCAACTGTGGTATCCTGACAGTATCTTAGCCCACGTGCAGTCTCTACTGTGCGGCACTTTGTCTGGATCAGGCTTGTGCTTTCATCATCCGGTAAGATGTCGGTAGGCGACTGCTCCGATTCTAGCAAAAATGTCCCACTATATGTCTCAGATCACACGATTACTGGAAGAAAAACGAAGGATTACGTTTGGATCGCAATATAACGCATAACGATGACACATCAAAAAATAATCCCCAGCGTAGCATTTGATCAGATAGCTAGCTAGCCTGCAATTGAGAAAATGTCTGAAGACTGTTCCAGATATTTCGGTCAACAAGAGCCTGTGGACCAAAAATTGTCGCGGGCAACAGCAGCTGAGCCGTTGCCTTCTGAACAGCATTGTACTCTGCGGGTTACGCGTGCTAACTTGATTTGCCAACGGTACTCCGCTGCATGCGGAAACACGATGGAGCAGTAGTGCATTATCCCGTATACCTGTCTAGGACTGGAAAAATTGACGTATTTTGTTCTACGCACAGCTTCTCACAATGGGACTCTTTTTCTGTATCAGGATTGTGCAGGCTGAACGCTAATGTGATCTGCTAGGTCATGGAAAAAAAATATTTTTATGATCCAGATAACATGTAAACTCGTGGGTTTTAAAAGCTTTTTTGCTTCTCACGCTGTAATATACTATTGAACCCATCGCGCTGAGACTGGACCTTACCGTGGTGCGATGGTTTGTGTACCTCTATGACCCATTGAGCTATGCTGGGTGGTGCTCTCCGAGCACCTTCAGAGTCACTCATACCAGGAAGGTCAATGGATAGAGGTCAGACGAACACGGTCTCAACCTAACCCGCTGCCTTGTGGGTCAGGCTTTTTAGCCAAAGGCTTTGGTCGAGAACCCTAATTGTTCTCCTGTCTAGGCATGGGCGACCTGGCAGTATCCCAGCCCGCATACAACCATGACCATGACTATCATGGTTGTATGGCAGTTAAGCATTCGGTACGTGCTACCGGTGTAATGCTGTCTTTGATGATGATGATACTATTGAACTTTTGTGATTTTATATATACGTGCCATGGCCGAAACGAATTTGACATATACATTGAATCAATGAAAAGATTCAAGGCAGCTGGTCCTGATGAACTAACCCTGGTTCTGATCAAGTAAGGTTGCAATATCTTACTAAAAACATTAGTTAACCTTTATTGCAGGGTTATGGAGTAACTAAAAACATGCCTATTTCAAGAAATCTCTGTCTAGGCCTGGGCAACCTGAGAGTATCTTAGCATACGTGCAGTCTGACTGTGCGGCACTTTGCCTGGATCAGGCTGGTGCTTTCATACCATACCATACCATATTTTAAGAAATGTGTGTAATTCATGCTTTAACCACTGCTGAACCTTGCTTCAATCTCTCCTGTGCCTTATATTACACGGAGTACAACAGATTCGTTAGCAGTAAGCAACGTTATCAGTGGTGGGTGTTCATTTGAAGCATGCCACCGAAAGAAATTCTGGACGATCAATTGGTTCATTGCCCACTTATTGTACTCTTCAATTTTAATTTGCATATTGAAGTAAGACAAAGCTGTCCGTTATCGCCAGATCCATTCATTTACGCCGTTCACTAGATAGTAAATCGAGCAAGGGAGTACTGAGTATCACTATCACAGGGCGATAATCAACCAAGACGAAAAGAGTGCCCAGAGTCTATCGGAGGTGTACTCGTCGCATATTACTGTGAGCTTATGGTGACGAGCTGCGCGAGTTTTTCTCTCTCGTGACGGACTCAAGAACCCGTGGTCATGCTCTAAAGCTTCAAAAGCGAAGGACACTACGCCTACCACAGGGATTCACGCTCTCAACAAGAATTGTTAACTTGTGGAATGCACTTCCGGAAGAGGTTATCTCAGCGAGCTCTGAAAACCAATTCAAGCAACTTTTGGATAAGGTATTGCCTGTAATCACGGCGAAGCTGAACAACACTGGACAGGATTTCTTCAACTGAGGTTCTCCTGGACTATGTTGCTGATATAAAGAGATGCGGCTTACAAGGGCTTGACCCCCTGTCGTCTATCAAGAAGAAAACACCCGACACAACCAGAATTGATTCGTAGAAAGCACAGGCGTGTGTATCTGTGAATGAAAGATGTCTCATCATCGAAAAGTAAGAGAGTTAACGCATTTTGCATGCCCAATCGAATGAAAGGACGATGCATAGAAGTCCATTTCAACGAAAAACTTAGACAAGAAACACTTTTAATTCAAAAGGTTTTCACTATATTTTTGTTTTTTTTCTAATAAAAAAGAGAGGGATTTATTCCTATGGGAAATGCTCCGGGAAGAGATCGAGACTGCCCTCATGAATCCCGACTTGCCAAAAAAGCAAAGATTAACTTGAAAGCTTTTTATGGCTATGTTCAGTCCAAGCGATCATTAAGAGAAGAAATAGGTACGTTAGTGCTGGACGATGGCAATACGGCTTTGACTGCAACGGAAAAAGCCGATGCGTTGCATTCATTCTTCTGCAGTGTTTATCGGCGCGATTCAGGTAACTGTTTAGAAACTCACGAGTGCAGAGCACCTCCCTTTAGCTCGGTGGAGGTTAATCAGGAAATGGTCACCACAGTTCTGTCGCAGCTGGACAAAACTAAGTGAGCTGGCCCCGACGGCATACATCCGGCTATTCTTCAACCGCTCGCGAATATAGTTAGCCTTGCAATCAGAAATCTTTTCGAAGCTACCTTACTCCAGGGTATACTCTCGGATGATTGGAAACGAGCGGCGGTAGTAGTCATATACAAAAAGGGTCCCATTTCGGATGTACGCAACTACAGGCCAGTAAGCCTGACAAGCATTCTTTGCAAGTGCTTGGAAAAAATCATTCGGCACCAGGTATGTAAACATTTGGTAGCAAATTCCTTACTATCCGATGCCCAGCACGGATTCTGGAAAGGAAGGTCCTGCCTAACCAATCTTCTAAGCTTTCTTGACGAAGTGACATTACGCCTCGATGAAGGGAGAGTAGTCGAAGTCTGCTATCTTGATTTTCAAAAGGCATTTGACTCGGTGAACCATAGGTACCTTCTGCACAAACTAAGTATGGGTGGCGTCACAGGTGACCTACATCGATGGTTAGACAGCTTCTTAACTAATCGCACTAACTATGTTAGAATTGAAGGGGAGTGCTCACAGGAATCACTGATTCTCAGTGGAGTGCCTCAAGGCTCGGTGCTTGGTCCATTACTTTTTCTTATTTTTGTAAACGACCTGGCAGCGTGCTTGAGTTCACGCTGCTTCCTTTTTGCTGATGATGTTAAGATCCTAGGAACCGACAGTAGAGATACGCTTATCTTTGATTTAGAAAAAGTAATCGGGTAGACAAAGACCTGGGACTTGCCACTAAACCTGAGGAAGAGCTGTCTTCTGACGACTGATTTAGCGACAACCCAACTAGAAGTTGGTGAAGGAACTATCAGAATAGCGGCTGCTCAGAAAGTGAAGGATCTTGGCATTACTATAACAGGCGATTTTAAATGGGCTACTCAATGTGCCAAAGCTGCAAACAAGGCTCGCAGAGAATTGTTCAGACTTCGCTCAGCGTTATCTTGCCGAAAAACTTCAATCTTCATTCCCTTATACAAAGTAGTCGTGCGGCCTCACTTGGAGTACTGCGTTCAATCCTGGGCACCGTACTTAAAAAAGGATATAGCATGTCTCGAAAGGGTCCAGTGCCTTGCGACTAGGATGGTTGAGGGTCAGGCAGGTAAAACTTATGAGGCTAGACTCAAGGACCTCGGTTTGTTCTCACTAAAAAGACGGCGGGTTCCAGGTGACCTAATAGAAGCCTTCAAGATTCTAAAGGGTCTTACGGGTGATAATATTACTGAAATCCTTAAACTTGCACCTAAAGCAGCTACAAGAGGTAATTCCATTAAACTTCTTAAGAGTAGGCCCAGTTTGCTGGCACGTGAGCACTTTTTCAGCAACCGTGTGGTCAACTTCTGGAACAAGCTTCCAGATTGTATAGTAAGCCTCCCAAATGTGTTGAGCTTTAGAAAGGAATTAGACGTTAAATGGTCTATCATATTCCCGCATATTGTCTACTAAAAAAACTTTAAAAAAACAAAAAAACGTATTTTTACATTTTTATCATATCTGTCTAGGCCTGGACAACATGACAGTAAATTAGCCCACATGCAGTCTATGACTGTGTTTCACTTTACCACGACTAGGCTAGTGATTTCATACACCACACATTGTTCACGCATATTATTACATTGTTTCCTGAATAGCTGACCCCTCACCGTGCTGGTGAAGAGAAACCCTACCTTACTTTCCAGATATTCGGAAACAAGAACGTGTGAAAAGTACGAACTGTATACTCGATATCGAAGTGCCGGGTGCTCAAACGCATACCGTCGAAGGAAATCTGGGCGCGTGATTGGCTTTTAGCCACCTTCAGCCCTGTGCAACTTGAAATTGAACTTGAAAACCCGAAGGATCAACAAAAGAAAATAAAATTTCGTTCAGACACTAATATAGTCTACGCTGATGTTGTTTTGATAAATATTTCCGAGTGCTGTAAGTTTTAGAGACTGCATTAGTAGCTTCGATGCTATTAAGTACTGAAAGTAGTAGTTCGCTTCGTTCATTAACAAGGCATGGCTATGTAGGTCGCGGTTAAATCCCGTTGCCTTTCAAGGTCAAGTTCAAATTTAAGTCGCACACGGATCAAAAATAAGCATCAATCACTAGCACTAGTATTTTTAGGTTGCAGTGTCGATTTTTATTTGAGATTGCGAAAATTAACACCTAATCGCAACACGCTCAAAATAATTTTATTCAGATTCATTGACCCTGTAAATTACCGTACTGTTACACTTACGTCTGTCGTAAGCAAATTGCTGGAACGGATTGTAAAGGATAAGATAGAACAGTATTTGCGCGAGACCCAACAATGCTCGAATGCCCAACACGGCTTCACGGAAGGCCGCTCATGTATCTCCAATCTACTGACCGCCCGAGAACATTGGTGCAGAAGCCTTGACGCTGGTGTGCCAGTTGATGTAGTCTTCATCGACTTCAGTAAAGCATTCGACCGTGTTCCACATCAGAGGCTTATTTGGAAACTAAGAATGTCTGGTATAGAGGCTTCTTTGCTTGCTTGGATTGAGGATTTTCTTATCGGAAGGCGAAGCCTCGTCGAAGTCAATGGGGCCAGATCTGCATCCTTTATCCCCACTTCTGGTGTACCACAAGGATCCGTTCTGGGGCCAACCTTGTTCAAACTCTATGTGAGTGACCTTCCCGGTAGTCTGAACAGTGGTTATCTCTTATTTGCAGATGATCTGAAGGTGTGGGCTTCTGTCACGACTGCCGCTGACGCTTCCCACTTACAAAATGATTTGAATGAACTTCGGAATTGGACTGACGGATGGATGCTCCCGATTAATGAAAAGAAGTGTGCTATCATGCTCATCGGGAGCAACAACATGCGACATGCATATCATTTGGAGGGCCATGATCTCAGGATAGTTGATGTAGAGCTAGATTTGGGGGTGATGGTAACTTCATCCCTCAAAACTGCGGAGGATACTGCCAGAAAGGTCGGTTCTGCCAGCCGCATATGGTGGGCATTGAGACGATCCTTCTTAGAGATAAATCACAAAGTTTCTCAAGTTCTGTATAGCTCTCACGCCAGACCAATATTAGAATTTGGCTTCCGGTGAACTATCCGTTAACTAAAGGGGACAAGGATCGACTGGAGAAAGTCCAAAGGAGGGCTACCAAGTGCGTGAGGGGTATGTTTCGTATACCCTATGACGACAGATTGCGGGAACTCAAACTTTTCCCACTGGAATATCGAAGAATGTGATATGATTTGCTGGTCACGCGGAGAATCCTGCTTGGATATTACGGAGCGGAACATCAACAATTCTTTTCAGGCCTGGGCAACCTGATAGTATCTTAGCCCACGTGAAGTCTCTGACTGTGCGGCACTTTGCCTGGATCAGGCTTGTGCTTTCATTTCAGTATCCACGGACTCCAGAACTAGAGGTCATTCGCTGAAGTTGCAGAAGCGCCGAACGGAACACCTGAAGCCATCGTTTACTCTGTCGACCAGAGTGGTCAATATTTGGAATGCACTCTCCGCTGATGCAATTGGGGCAGTCACCGAAGAGCAGTTTAAACGCATATTGGACGGTGAACTTCCCGCTATCCTGCGCGATTCGCCTACTCTTTCAGCTCAGTAACTCCTCGTGAGGAATCTACGCTGAGATCGCAGAGACCCGGGAGGTGAAGCGGCTTTCACGGACTGTAGTCCTCCTACCGTCTATTCAGAAGAAGAAGAAGAAGAATCCTTGTGATTTGCTGGTTTCAATTTGATCACATACGAAATGCCTCCTCTTTAGTGGAAAGAGAACAAAATTATACATGCATTCCATATAAAACTTTCCTTGTCAATCGGTTTTACGAGTAGTTGAGCAGTGTGTATGTCCGAGCTTGGAATTTTCATTTTCAGATAGGGCAATTAATTTTGAACGCAATAGTTTCGATGAGGTTTCGCGAAGGCTTCATAAAGCGTAATAAGACCCGCGAGTTTAGAACGCATTCAATGGCTTAATATCTTTTTTCAAGTTAGTGTCATCACTTCGAAACTTTGATTAACGAAATTAGAGCTGGCTGTACCCAGATTACCTAATGGGTAAAAATTGATACCAATTAGTCTCAACCACTTACCTGCTTTTCTTCTTCTTCTGAATAGACGGCAGGAGGACTACAGTCCGTGAAAGCCGCTTCACCTCCCGGGTCTCTGCTATCTCAGCGTAGATTCCTCACGAGGAGTTACTGAGCTGAAAGAGTAGGCGAATCGCGCAGGATAGCGGGAAGTTCACCGTCCAATATGCGTTTAAACTGCTCTTCGGTGACTGCCCCAATTGCATCAGCGGAGAGTGCATTCCAAATATTGACCACTCTGGTCGACAGAGTAAACGATGGCTTCAGGTGTTCCGTTCGGCGCTTCTGCAACTTCAGCGAATGACCTCTAGTTCTGGAGTCCGTGGATACCGAAAAGAATTGTTGAAGTTCCGTTCCGTAATATCCAAGCAGGATTCTCCGCGTGACCAGCAAATCATATCGCATTCTTCGATATTCCAGTGGGAGAAGTTTGAGTTCCCGCAATCGGTCGTCATAGGGAATACGAAACATACCCCTCACGCACTTGGTAGCCCTCCTTTAGACTTTCTCCATACGATCCTTCTCCCCTTTGGTTAACGGATAGTTCACGGGAAGCCCAAATTCTAATATTGGTCTGACATGAGAGCTATACAGAACTTGAAAAACTTTGGGATTTATCTGTAAAAAGGGTCGTTTCAATGCCCACCACATGCGGCTGGCAGAACCGACCTTTCTGGCAGTATCCTCCGCAGTTTTTTCAGGGATAAAGTTACCATCACCCCCAAATCTCGCTCTACATCAACTGTAAAAGGCAGAATTCCAATTATTTTTATTGAAAATCAAACGTTCGAATCTCCTGCATTTTGTTCATTATTATCGTTTCGTTTTACTGAACCATTTGAAGTTATTGGATTTTGGGTCAACTTTTTTGTATCTTTATTTGGCCGTTCGCGCGCAGTTGAAATTGTGACATTTAGCTGTATTTGTTGCTATTGAATATTCGTTGTTTTTGGATTCAGTACGAAGCGGAATAATTGAGGTTTGCTATTTTATTGAATAATTATTTCGTTTCAATAGTACCGTATTGTCCCACGTATTGTCTTGTCAATATTTTGGTGGGCTTGGACGCGTGACTCAACCGTTGGATAAACACATTGGTGTTTATATCGCGACTGAAATCTTTGACGTTGAACTCGATTTTCCCCGGACCGAATTGTCGGTTACAGTACTCAATTGGCTTCGTTCGAGCAAATGAGGAAAACGAAGAAATCGTCGAAGAAAACGACTGAACACGAACAAAAGGATCCTTTGGACGGGCAAGTCGGTAATCTTCCATTGGTTGATAACATGTCATGCTCTGGTTCGGTAGTCAGTTCTAACTCTGATAATCTTAGGGCGCAGTTTGTGTTAGCACAAATAGAGGAAGAACAGAAGCGTCAGGAGCTTGAGTTAGGACTGTTGATCGCTGCGAATGCTACTCGACTAGCACGACTTAAATTAGAACTGTCTGAGGATGGAGATTCTCGCCAGGTTGCTGGAGACGGTAAGGCTGAGAAGACCGTCAAGGAATATCTCAGCTCAGTTAAACCCCAAGAAGCACGCAAAGGGCCAAGTCATTTCCCTGACCGTGTAACACCGGTGATGCCACGAGTAGAATTGCAGTATTTTGATGGCAATCCATGTCAGTATTGGAAATTTGTACGTCAGTTTGAAAACTATATTGAAAGTAATGTTTTTGACGACGGACAACGTATGCTGTATTTGCTGCACTATTGTAAGGGTCAAGCGCGAGATGCTATCGATGGATGTAGTATGTTGTTGCCCGAAACTGCCTACAAAAGGGCGCGAGAGATACTAACTGATCTCTACGGACAGACTCACGTTATCGCGCGGTCAATGATTGACCGGTTAATTTCATCCATGGAAAAAGTAAAGTCAAACGGGGTCTCGCTGACTCAACTTTCGATAGAGATGCAGAACTGCGAGACTGCTCTCTCTCGAATGAATTACGAAGGGGACCTTGATTCTTTGACGACACTTGAGTTGATCGTCTATAAATTACCATATGAACTGCAGGATCGTTGGGCCAGATTAGTTGATGTGATCAACCAAGGCAACCGTCAGCCTAAATTTCATGACCTGCAGCGGTTTATAGCGGACGAGGCACGTATATGTCGTAGTCGCTTCGGTCAAATTGCGACCAAATCGATTGTAAAGACGATGGAGAAGACAAGTAGAGACTTTTCGCGAGTTCATGCTACAGTTAACCGCACGGGCCAGTTTCAATCAAACCTTGACAGCAGTTGTTATGTTTGTGGTGATAAACACGATTTGGATAATTGTGACATGTTCAAATCTTACGATGTGACTGGTCGGTGGAACGTTGTCAAGAAATATCAGGCTTGTTTCTTATGTCTTCTTACCGGTCATCGAGCTATAGATTGCCGCAAGAATGTGTTCTGCTCTGTCTCTGGTTGTAATGGGAGGCATAATTACTTGTTACATATGCACAAGGAAGGGAGTGATCAAAATTTGCTAAGATGTAACAGTATGAGTGCTCGTTTTGAACGTGTCCGTCTGGGCACATTCCCTGTTACCGTTCTGGGACCACGAGGCGCAGTAGATACATATGCTATGTTGGATAACGGATCTGATGTGTCTCTTGTGAAAAGTAGCCTTCTTGTTGAATTGGGAATTCAACCCGAAAAAGAAGTCCTACATATTCGAACGCTGAATTCGGATTCTCATCTAGAATCTGGGACAACAGAACTCTCGCTAGCACCATTAGGTTGCGATAAACCTACTGTGGTCATACAGCGCGCATTTTGTGTTTCGGATTTGCCTAGAAACAATTGTTATTCGGCTGCTATTGACGCCAAGCCATGGGAACATTTGAATGATTTAGATTTACCTGACATTCCTAATCACTCGGTTGGTATGCCTATTGGAGCGGACGTACCAGAAGCACATGAGGTATTGGAGCAGAGATTTGGTCGCCCCAACGAGCCATTTGCTTACCTAACCACGCTTGGCTGGGTGGTTCTGGGACCAGTTAATTCCCAGACGACACGTAACAAACTCGTGTTAAGTGTTCAAAGGGAATTCACAGATGTGACCGAGCAATTGAAAATTGGTTTCGTTACGTAAAGTGATTGGGCAAACCAGGTTGGTTGAAGTAAGGCATGGAAAACGTCTGGCTTCTGATCAACCTGGCTAAAAGAGCCGGTGAATTTTGTCACGTGTGTGAGGCATGGAGAACGTCTTGTGCATGATGACATTCTCTCACTTTAATTCCGAAAGTAACATCTACGCGTTTGTTCTAGCATATGAGTTGAAGAATGAATAATGACCTTCTTAGGGAACCAGAGCATGTGCATTGTTAACCTTTGTGAAATCCGGTGCGGATTTCGGGGAACGATGTGAAAGGCAGAATTCCAATTATATTTATTGAAAATCAAACGTTCGAATCTCCTGCATTTTGTTCATTTTTATCGTTTTGTTTTACTGAACTATTTGAAGTTATTGGATTTTGGGTCAACTTTTTTGTATCTTTATTTGGCCGTTCGCGCGCAGTTGAAATTGTGACATTTAGCTGTATTTGTTGCTATTGAATATTCGTTGTTTTTGGATTCAGTACGAAGCGGAATAATTGAGGTTTGCTATTTTTATTGTATAATTATTTTGCTTCAATAGTACCGTACTCATCTCACGTATTGTCTTGTCAATAATTTGGTGGGCTTGGACGCGTCACTCAACCGTTGGATAAACACATTGGTGTTTATATCGCGACTGA
>JACCGJ010019398.1:0-25505 GCA_013407085.1 Atriophallophorus winterbourni | reverse complement strand
GGAGTATGCGGTAGAGGTGTGGGCTCCTTGGCTGCGAAAGGATATTGCTCTTTTCGATAAAATCTATCACAGAGCTACAAAGTTAGTGATGGGTCTTCGCAATGTTCCGTACCCCGAAAGTTTGCGACGTATGGGTCTATGCGATTTTACCCAAAGGAGGATACGACGCGATATTATTCTGACTTATAGAATTGTGTCTACAGAAGGACATCCACTAAAACACTTGCTTGATGTATGTGATGGAGATAATTTACAAAAAATCTCATCTGTATGCATTTTCATCACACACCAGGACACTACTGCATACCACGAAATGCAGTTCATTATTGCCAAACACGAAGTCGCAGAACGAATATTATATAGGTCGAAAGTCTAAGCATTCCATCGCAGAATAGGACAATGTAGTCTGCAATTTGACTTCAACATACATCCCCGTTGTTATTGAACATGCTGCAGCGCATGGGATATCCGTTTAAAAACAGGCATGCGCCAATTGGAAACTTTATAGCAGAAATCGATGAAGCCCATCTTCGTAATTTCTAATGCATCATTGAGGACAGAAATTGCGTTCAACTCAATACAGACAATAAGCAAAATCACAAACCTCTCATTAAGAGACTCTGTTTAATTGAACAAAACATTCAGGTAGGCATCATTCACAACTTTCCCACAACACACATCTGTGTAGTCACCCTCCTAATATCTAACAAAGGCATAGCAGGTTAAAACAGCCAAAATTAGCATTTTCTGTTTGCAATTGTGGAATATTTTACCTACTGACTTGGTACAATCTGAAACCATTGATGATTTTGAAACATCACTATACGTTCAACTCGACGAGTAATCACACTAATATTTGACAATTATTTGTGATTATTTTTCCCAATTGACAGAATTTATTTGTTTGTGGGTCATCTAATGCAACAAGTTTTACCAGCACATCGACGATGAATAAATCTGAGTATTTAAATAGGAAAACCTACCTATGCCAATAGGCATAATTTGACAGAAATCCCTTTCAAGTTTTGCTTCGGAATTCGATAAATTTCGCGTTGTGAGACCATTCTTATGGACTGCATTTTCTACCTCATAGATTTTGCGATACGATTTCTGAAATAAGCATTCCGGGAATTACCATAGACTACTACTAGTTGTTAATCATTTTCGCTCATGCCAATGTACGAAAATGTGTTATTATCATGTGGTTAGTACGCTTAACTTTGAAGAGTGAGGGAAATAAATATTCTCCAGTTGATCCTAATGCTCCAATGAAGAACGTTTTTAAGTTAATTACTTTTGTAATTTCGCTGTAAATGTGAGTGTGTAAACATAATTACACGTGAATAAATGCATGATTGGAGAGCACGGTAATGAAGGATACAGAAGCACCTTACACACAAAGTAATGTAAGATGACATAATGAAACCGATGTTAGATGTCTTTAAATACATTCCAGATTGGTCACCACTAAAGCCGTTTGAAACATTTTAATTCGTTTCGCTCTTCTTGATCATATGCAAAAGCCAAATTTATGCTGTCCTAAAGTTGCAACTGGAATAAATAACACTGTTTGAAAGAGAAACAATCTGTTGTTTTCACATTAAGAATATTTTGCAATTATGTTCCGAGTATTGCCAATAGTTTGATCTTGGATGATAAATAAAAACCGTCGTACAAATGCAATGTTTTTGATCGCAAAACCAGTCAGCATAAATGAATGGACGTATTCTTGAAGTGAATCATGCTGCACTGTAAAAACTAGGTTACTGCTAAGGTAGGTCATCTCGAGGTATCCGGTACATGACCTGAATTCAATGTTTTATGTACGCGATCGATATATGTAGACGGTACAGTCGTTTAAAGACGGAACAGTTTGAGTTTAGTATATATATATATATATATATATATATATATACGTCTATATGTACACGCAAAATCTTAATTTTGTTCATTCCTGCGTACTTTCCATTTTCCATATTGTATGGTGTTTGAATGATTAATTGAGAACTCACATACTGAATACATTTTTTTCTTTGCGTATTCGCGATGCGCATCTTTTCGAATGATGAACTATAAATGTGATTATCCCTTATTAGGCCACACTATCGCTGAAGTATTGAATTAATCATGCATCAAAATGATTCATCTTATCCGTAAGATGTAGATATCGTCTTATTTTGAGCAGGTTTAGCAACAGCGATAGAAATATCTAAATTTTACAAATCGGTGAATGCGTATGGATTACATAGGTATATATATCTATTTATTCTATCTATTTATTCGAACTAGAAAAACTTGCTGTTGGACATCCTTAACCCATTTGTTTTATAATCATTATTTCATACGAAACTGCTGAACGATTCAGTCCAATTAATCTTGTTGAACTAGAGACAATGATCCTGAAGCTCATTTGCATTATTACGGCATTTCAAATAGGTTAATAACTAGATAGATATATAGATAGATACATAGATAGAGAGATATATATATAAAGATAGATAGATAGATAATAAGATATATATATATATATATATATAAAGAGAGAGATAGATATATAGTTAAAAATATAGATAGATAGATAGATAGATAGAAGGATAGATAGAGAGATAAGAGGATAGAAAGATAGATAGATAGATAGATAGACAGATAATAGATATCTAATAAAAGGTATATAGCTCGATAGACAAATATAGAGCAAGCGGTTCAGATATATAGATAGGATGATAGCTAGATGATGATAGATAGATAGAATTCTAGATGATCCCGACTCGATCTAGATAAGATCGATCGATAGATACTATAATCGGATAGTGATAATCGATCGATAGAATAGCTAGATAGCTACCTCGCTCCCTCATAGATGCTCGACCCCTAATCGCTCGCTTGCTCGCTCTCGCGCTCGCTCGTCTAACTCGCTCGCTCCTGATCGCTAGCTCGATCGCTCGCTCGCACGCCCGCGCTCGCTCCCTTGCTCGCTCTCTTGCTGGGCTCGCGGCTCGCTCGATCATCTCTCTCCGCTCAGCTCGCTCGCTCGCTCGCTCCTCGCTCACTCGCTCGCTAGCTCCTCGCTCGCTCGCTCGCTCGCTCGCTTCGCTCGCTCGCTCGCTCGCTCTCTCGCTCCCTCGCTCGCTCCTCACTGGCTGCCGCGGCTGCGCTCTCTTCGCTCACCCTGGTCGCTCCTCTCCGCTCGCTCGCCCCCCTATCCGCACCGCCTCGCTTCTCTCCCTCGTCTCGCTCGCTTAGTCGATCGCTCTCTCGCTAGCTTCTCGCTCGCTCCCTCGCTCCGTCGCACAGTCTCGCTCGCTCGCTCGATAGCACTCGATAGATCGCTCGATAGATAGCTCGATAGACTAGATCGACTGGCTCGCTAGATGCCTATAGGTAGATCGCTAAGTCAATAGACAGAAAGATATGAGCTAGCTAGCTACATATATAGATAGATATATGATAGAGACGATAGCTACGATAGATCGATGATAGATAGATTAAATGGAACATAATTACAGATAGATGGAAAGATACGATCGATAGATAGATAGATAGATAGACAGGTAGATGAATAGATGGATAGATCGATAGACAGATAGGTAGATAGGTAGATAGATAGATAGATAGATAGATAGACAGACAGATAGATAGATAGATAGATAGATAGATAGATAGATAGATAGATAGATAGATAGATAGATAGATAGATAGATAGATCGATATATAGATAGATAGATAGATAGATAGATAGATAGATAGATAGATAGATAGATAGATAGATAGATAGATAGATAGATGATAGACAGATAGATAGATAGATAGATAGATAGATAGATAGATAGATAGATAGATAGATAGATAGATAGATAGATAGATAGATAGATGATAGACAGATAGATAGACAGATAGAGATAGATAGATAGATAGATAGATAGATGGATAGATAGATAGATAGATAGATAGATAGATAGATAGATAGATAGATAGATAGATAGATAGATAGATAGATAACTGATTTCATTACCTGCTGAATTAATTCAGGAAACACGTTACATAATATTTTACCTCAAACATTGAACTTCATAGGTCAAAAAGAAGTTTGATGAGATCCAGCATTGATAGTTAGAATATTCATTCTCAATCGTAGCGAATCCTGTGCTGAAATTGATTAAATCTTTTTAATCAGGATTTCTATTACGACTCTCTATCTGTCATTTTGACAGTGTTTTGTTTATGCTTAACAAACGCCATGCAACTATTCAAATAAACCTTAGATTTTATATTTTACTCAATATCACTCTGGATTTTGCTAACAATGGTCTCACATTTCTCCATTATTTGAACCCAGGTTCATGTATACCAGATCTGACATACTTGTTTCTGTTTGCTTTTATCAGGTTTATGACCGGCGATGAAGATCCCAATAGATTCAAAATAATACTCTAGGGAATGTGAGAATTTAACTTTGGTTTTCTCACAAAGGTTTAACGGATGACGAGGATGGTTGCGTTTATCCATCCAATCGAGGTACTCAAATCTGTTGAACGTGCATAGGATAGAATCGAAATGGATATATGACATCCAACTGCTGTCTAACATTTGTCTAGCCCATGGTAACCTGACAACTTTTTAGCCCAAGTATTACTTTATTGTATGACACTTCATATATTATATTTTATTTGCATTATATAACGAACCTAATTTATTGATGCTATGAAGTTGGAGATACGCTCACCTATTTTCAATTCACGCTGAGATGTCCTGCTTTTTAATTCTTTTTTTTATTCTTTAATTCGGCAGGACAAAAAACAGTACCAGCAACATATGGTGGAACGAATGGAAGCGAATCCGAAACTATTGTACAAAATTGTGAATGACAGAACCAAAGTTAAACCAGGTGTTTTCCCGATCATGACAGAAGAAGGTTTGACTGTCACAGTCCAAGAGACGGCGGATGCGCTGGCGTGCTTTTACTCTCAAGTCTACTGCCCTAAAAAGCAATTATTGCATCATGAATTATCAAACACTGTAGAACCACTAACTGAGCCCGTGATCGATCAACTGGTGGTAGAGCGACATTTACGTCGATTGAATACAAAGAAATCTCCCGGGGAGGACAATATTACCCCAGCGATTCTTCATGTGTGTTATAGAGAGCTTTCAAATAGCCTAGCGGCGGTTTTCATCCAGAGTCTTGGTGAAGGTTGTGTACCTTTGGCTTGGAAAGCGGGTGTGGTAACACCAATTTATAAAGGTGGCAGTCGTTCTGACGCAGAAAATTACAGACCTGTAACGATGCTACCATGTATTTTAAAAATTATGGAGCGCATTATAACTGAATGTATTGTGGGTCAGCTTGAAGCACGACGTCTTTTGTCAGCAGCACAACACGGGTTCCGCCGGACCAGATCTTGTCTTTCGAATTTACTGATCACATTAAATGATTGGACGATGTCGCTCGATCAAGGCTATACGGTACATGCTTGTTATATTGATATTTCAAAGGCTTTTGACAAGGTCGACCACAGCTTGCTCCTGCAAAAGCTAGTGCGATATGGAATAACGGTAACTTACTATCGTGGCTAACAGATTATCTGACCGATCGGCACGTGCGAGTTCGCATTGACGGAGTATTGTCGAAAAGTATCGATGTCACGAGCGGGGTGCCTCAAGGTTCAGTGCTCGGACCTATTCTTTTTCTGTTATATATAAATGATATAACTGAAATAGTGCGATGCAAGCTCGTTCTTTTTGCAGATGACATTAAAATATGGAAGCAAATCCGATCTAATGAAGATTGTTTAATGCTGCAAAACGACTTGGATGTTCTCTATCGCTGGTCTCTAGAGAATCAAATGCCTTTCAGCCTATGTAAATGTCATATGTTACAGCTTGGCCGTAACTGCGAATATACATACCATCTAGGCCACGATATCCTAAATTGGACCACCACTGAAAAGGACCTCGGAATTTGGATTACTAATAACCTGAAACCGAATATGCATTGTAGAAAAGTGTTTAATCGGGCATGTGGTATATTAGGAATCCTGAGAAGAATTTTCGGACGGTTCTCGTCCAAAACAATTCCTCGTATTTAAATACTTACATCCATCCAACGATGGATTATTTGATCCCAGCCTGGGCACCGTGGTTGCGCAAAGACATCGATATCCTGGATCGAATATACCACAAAGCTACAAAGTTAGTTGAAGGGATGCAGCGGGTCCCGTATCAAGAGCGAATGGCCATCCTTGGTTTGCGTGATTTTACACGAAGACGAATGAGGATCGACCTGATTCTGGCTTACAAGATACTGCGGATCAAAAACCATCCGCTTAGCGAACTAATAAAAGTAAACTCCCCTCGAAATACACGCAGTCACTCGTGTTGCCTCGAAATACCGCACTCAAGACTTGATTGTCGTCGCTATTTCTTCTCTGTGCGTATCTGCTTTCTATGGAATGCGCTACCGCAAGATGTTGTGAATGTAACGACAATTGGTGTTTTCAAATCGAAATTGGATGCATACGTCAAACAAAACCCTGAATTTGGCCCGGTGTATTGAAGCAACATGAACCCAGAAAAATATTAACAATGTGATTTTGATTAAATTTTTCTTTTTGCAATAGTTGTCATCCAATGGTACATGTAAAGCATTAGCTTTTTATCACCATAAAATCTTGATTCTTGATTCTTGATTCTTGATTCCCGTCACATTTGTCTAGCCCGAGGTAACCTGACACTTCATTGGCCTATGTATTATTTCATTGTGCGCAAGCTATACATATTTTTGGATTGGTATTATGTGGAGAAATTACTCTATTGCTGAAAATTCGTGAACACGAATAAAGTCATTCTTCTTCTTCTTCTTCTTCTTCTTCTTCTTCTTCTTCTTCTTCTTCTTCTTCTTCCATTCAATTAAGAAGGCCAACGTATGCTGGACGATAATCGAATTGAATGGAATAAAAGACCCTACCGTAGGGCTGTCAAATTGACCTTTGCAAAACATTCAGGCTTCATTCATGTAGAGTTAATATATTTTATTCAATATCACTCTGGATTTTGCTAACAATGGTCTCACATTTCTCCTTTATTTGGACCCAGGTTCATGTATACCAGATCCGACACACTTGTGTCTGTTTGCTTTTTATCGGGTTTCTGACCGGCGATGTAGATCCTAATAGATTCAACGAAATACTCGTAAGAATGTGGGAATTTTACTTTGGTTTCCTCGCAAAGGTTCAACGGATGACGAGGATGGTTGCGTTTATCCATCCAATCGAGGTACATAAATCTGTTAAACGGGCATCGGATAGAATCGAAATGAATATATGACATCCAACTGCTGTGAAATTAAACAGGGAAGTCTTCCTATCTTCATTCATCTATATATTCCTGATTTCTGGAGTGTCACTATATTTTTTTGCCTACAACGATTGCATATCTGTTCTTGAATTCAACCAAGTTTCATGTATTTGACATGTGACATACGCTGTTCTGTTTCTCTTGATCAGGTGTATTCTCAACGATGACGATGCTCATGGAATCACCTTCATTCTCATCGGAATCATAAGATTTCAATTCTGTCCAATCCCGATGGTTGCACGGAAGAATTTGATCGTTGCGTTCACTCTATTCAATTGAAAGGCCAACGTATGCTGGGCGGTAATCGAATCATATGGAATAAGAGAGCCCGGCTCAAGGGCTGTCAAATTGACTTTCGCAAAACATTTAAGCTTTAATCATGTAGAGTTAACATATTTTACTCAATATCACTCTGGATTTTGCTAACAATAGTCTCACATTTCTCCTTTATTTGAACCCAGGTTCATGTATACCAGATCTGATATACTTGTTTCTGTTTGCTTTTTATCAGGTTTCTGACCGGCGATGTAGATCCCAATAGATTCAACATAATACACTTGGGAATGTGGGAATTTAACTTTGGTTTCATCGCAAAGGTTTAACGGATGACGAGGATGGTTGCGTTTATCCATCCAATCGAGGTACCTAAATCTGTTAAACGTGCATCGGATAGAATCAAAATGGATATATGACATCTAACTTCTGTGAAATTAAACGGGGAAGTCTTTCTGTCTTCATTCATCTATATATTCCTGATTTCTGGAGTGTCACAATCTTTTTTGCCTACAACGATTGCATATCGCTTCTTGAATTCAACCAAGTTTCATGTATTTGACATGTGACATACGCTGTTCTGTTTCTCTTGAGCAGGTGTATTCTCAACGATGACGATGCTCATGGAATCACGTTCATTCTCATCGGAATCATGAGATTTCAATTCTGTCCAATCCCGATGGTTGCACGGATGAATTTGATCGTTGCGTTCACTCCATTCAATTAAAGTGCCAACGTATGATGGACGTCAATCGAATCGAATGGAATAAAAGACCCTGCGTTAAAGGCTGTCAAATTGACATTTGCTAAACATTCAGGCTCCATTCATGTAGAGTCAACATATTTTACTCAATATCACTCTGGATTTTGCTAACAATGGTCTCACATTTCCCCTTTATTTGAACCCAGGTTCATATATACCAGATCTGACATACTTGTTTCTGTTTGCTTTTTATCGGGTTTCTGACCGGCGATGTAGATCCCAATAGATTCAACATAATAATCGTAGGAATGTGGGAATTTTACTTTGGTTTCCTCGCAAAGGTTCAACGGATGACGAGGATGGTTGCGTTTATCCATCCAATCGAGGTACCTAAATCCGTTAAACGTGCATCGGATAGAATCGATAGAACCGCACCCCACTGATGTTTATGAAGGTTTTCTCTTAATTTGTGTTGACGGTTTTGTTAGAGGGACAACAAATCTCAAAACAAAAACTCAGATAGCATCGCACGTCACATTATAAGAAACATCCTAATCAGGAAATATTTGGAAATCAGTGGTATCAATCATGTGTCTAAGACCTAAAATTTTGTCATGCTCGTTGTCTCTAATAGTCACCTTTCTGCAAAACTGATGGGTTAGGTATTTACATCAAGTACTTTGATAAATGTTAGGCATAATTTTAATAACATAGTGGTCAGAATTACCGATAGGAGCAAACTTGCGAGCATAAAATATTTTAATTTTATCGGTGAAGGCGAAATACAGACAAGGTACAGATCGCGTTTATCAATAAACCATATTTTTAAGAGACAAGATAGAATACATAGATATAGATAGATATTTTTTCTCGATTGAAGTTACGTGCGGAGAAAGCTATAATGGTCTGACAACCGCTAGTCTCGCACGATTTTTCTGGCTACAATAAGGACTAGCCTGCTTTACTGCTTGACTCAAATTGGATAGATCAGTAGTTTATCTAATGTAGCTGTCGCAAGGTTTAACATATATACAAAATTAGATGTTGATATCTATTTCTAATATTGCATACCTCACACCAACAAATATGAAGACGCATGTGAATCTTTGACAATAACGTTGTTAGGGTAACGTCAAGTTTGTACCAATTTGCTCTGATTGACCGACAGGAAAGGAATCACACTGATCTTGATTTTCGTGTCGAAGAAAAAATCAAACTAGCTCCCATGATAAATTTTACTTTCAATTGTCAAAAATGTCGGATAAATAATCGAGCTCGCATTTGTTCGCTACTGAACAATTCCGGATTTCGTTATCAACCGGCTATCAACATTCAAATTGTCCCCATCGAGTTAATCCTTCGAATATTTTCAGTGTTCATCAAGGTTAGATGGTTCGACGTGCTGAAGTATAAAGAAAAAAACATCAAAATTGCTTGAATCAAGAGACAGTCTCAGCCTAAGATATCAGAGTGCATGCTCGAGTTTCATGAATTAGGCTAGAATTGCATTAACTTCACGTAAACCGTTCAAATGTATCACCATAATTTTAAAATAAATAGCGATCGGGAAATTACGAAATATTAGAAAACTAACCAGTTCCAATGCTGAACCACACATTTACAAAATTACCATAATAGAATCGACGCATCACGCACTAATGAATAAGATTTAATTTTCATTCTACGAAACAAGATGGAATTAACTCGAAAAACGGAGATAGTTCAGCTGGAGATATCTGGTCTTGTGTTATTGTCAACATACATGAAACATCTCACAATCTCACTTCATGCGAAGAATGTAGAAGACGGAACACTGGTAGTATAAAGTATATTGTACGTTCTCTGTAAAGTATCCGTAGAAATATCTGAGTGCTTCTAACGGAAAAGAATGCAAAATACTATAAACGATCCAGACGAGCTAAATTGATGAGAAATGTTATAGATAGACCTTATTTGAACCTCACATTTGAAAGGATTTGAGACTGGCTATATTTCTATGAACGTGCCCATAGGTATGTGGATCCTGGTGAAGCATATACAGCTAGAACCCAACATTCTTATATGCATCCATATTTGTCATGTTTACTCACGCCTTAGACATTAGAAGTTTGATCAATCAATTTAATCACATATTGCATATTGTCTCTAGTTGCGTTTTTTTGATGCATTCACTTTTCAGTCAGCCTTAACGTTGGTTTCATCACATACAATATTGAAAACACCGGTTTTCGTTCAATCCAAGAAATTGAGCAACGGTACACCGGATTAGTGCTTACGCAGTTGACCGTCAAAGAAAATTAAATGTTTAGAATTATAAAATCTAGATTGGCACGTTTGACACATACATTCATGTGCAATATTAACTGAACTGAACTAAAGACGACCAGCTTTTGAGTCGATACTGTTGCTGGACTCAGAGATCGTTGTGTCTAAGTACAAACACTCAAAATCATTATCTTGTCTCGAGCAAATTCAAATGAGAATATTCATCTTATTTTCCGACAAATAATACTTTTTATAAATCAACACTACATTCAAGATCCTCACGAATGTAACTCATAACCTTAGCATATTTATTCTTAAAAATACTACATTTATTTTGCAGTTTGCAGTTGTAATCAATCCAGGAACAAGCAACCTGTTATTCTGCGATTCGGAATAAGCCTTTGGCAGTTCTTCTTAGTTAAATTAGAAAATCCAAGTTCACATTTTCTGTCTAACGCTTATCACGTTTAGCTGAAAATATTTATTTTAAACAATTAAAAATCTTGATACATAGATTGCAACGTAAATTCAGGCATTTTTCAATAATTTTAAGATACAGATATAATTTGTTCTGGGTAGAAGTTGAAACCACCACCCTTGCAGTCCTGAGGTCGCAGGTTCGAGTCCCGGTGGCGAAATTATTTTCTGTGAATAATTTGTCATCGGATTGAAGACAAATCATTCTTCCAAATAGCGTTGTCTAACTTCTATATCCCTTATCTCGATTTCAATTTTGTACGTATATGCAAAATTGAATGCCGAATGTTATTGTGTTATTCACGTGATGAAGCATTTATGATGAAGCTTTGGCAGTAAGATTGCAGAAACACAGAAACGAGCATGCTCATTGACTCGCAATGAACCACGGATTAGTTGTTTCAAAAAGTGGTCTGATCAATCGTTTTCGTGTATATAATAATATTTCTCATCAGAATAAAGAAGAAAACGGACACTGTTAGGTGGAATATTCAGCTACAACGTTTGTTAATTATCTGTAGAAACCTGATATAAGTTGAAATAAATTAAGATGACATTCTGAGAATTACCGTTTTTTATATCAACTGAATATTGGATATTAGATGAGTTTTTACGTGAAAAAACTAACAACAAAATACATTGATCACTTGCTTACTATTTATTCAACTTGATAAATTCCAAATTTGCTTTTCAACGCAACATGACAAAAATTGTTTGAAATTCCACCGAAGTATATGGAAAAAATATTAATTCGTATTCTTATTCAACCTTGCAATTAAAAATATTTTTACATGAAATATTAAAACGATATAATTGTGCGCTTCACACGATTTCGAAAAAATGATTTTCTTCAGACTTTCACCATCTAGTTATTTTCTGTTTCTCTTAGTTTCTGAAACAATATTCTTTTTTCTCTTTTTTCTGAATTGATTGATTCGATCGACTTTACAAGACAACCTTGAGTACCCAGACACTCCAACTTCACGAGCAATCGGCGGTATGGCACTCTGTCAAACGCCTTACTGAAGTCAATAAAAACGACATCGATCGCTTGATCAGAATCAGTCAAAGCACACCAAATTTCTCGGTCCAGAAGTAGATTACTTGCGCATGAGAAATTTTTGGTGAATCCGTGTTGTTTTAGACACCAACGCCCACACAACAAAAGAAAGATCTCTATTTTCCTCTTGAGCCACTTCTCTAAAGATTTATCCGTTGAAAAAGTCAATATGACGGGTCTGTAATTGGTTGGACAACTAGGGTCCCTACTCATAAACATTGATTTAATTATACCATGTTTCCAATTTTGTGGCAAAGACACCGAACGTAACAGATTTTGTTAAACAACCTGACAATCGGATCTCACAACACGTCTGACAGTGGTTGTAAAACCAACGGATTAATAACGTCTGGTCCTGGCGCGGATTGTGTGCCTAACTGTTCCAACATGAGAGTGTTCAATGTCTTCCAGACAGTACACAGGGGCATGTTGCTTAACTAGGACTCGAGCTTTCAAACCATCCTCAGTAATGTCTAACCCTTAGTAGTATCTATCAAATTATAGATATATGGATATGCCTTTCTGCAGGGACCAATGTATGCGAATAGACGTTTTGGTGCACAAGTAGACTCGTAAAACATTCGCTGCTCGTACAACATAATTCTTCTGCATTTCCATGCCGTTCAGATGTTTCTAGCTTGCCTATAATTGTTATAGTCAGTGGAGTTCTTCCTGCTTACGAAAATTGAGAGGAGATTTCGATGTTGCCGCAAAGGTTTCTGAAACTCCTTGTGAAACCAAGAGGAACATTTCGCCTTACGACGACATGTCAACAACGGAACAGCCATCCTAATAATTGTCCAGATATTATTCCGGATCACCAGCCAACGATCTTCAACATCAGATGATTGATCGACTGACCAATCGAGAGATGAAGCAACATCAGCATCACATTCCTATAACCTATCAGCATCTGCATTCCAAAAATCCCTTCAGGGAAATGGATCTGGTTCCTAGCCAGTGTTGAATTTTCAAATAAAACTCAAGTTGGCCTGACCACTACAGCCTAATGGAGCTTCAGTCCGAAGCTGAGTAATATCGGACTGCGTTGGATTGAATAGCAAGTGCAAAATGGACTGTCACCCAGTAGGGCTTACTCTGATTAGATAGGAAACATAATGCACGAGGCCCACATCAACCACAGCGTCCAATAAGACCTGCTTGAATGACCCAGAAGCATCCTCTAGCGATGTCAAATTAATACTAGGAGCATTGAAATCGGTTAATAATCAAGAAGTTTGAGATTCAACCATACTGACAGTTCTGTGATATCAATGCCTGAGTGATAGGAAAACGATAAACGACACCTACTGTAGCAAATGAAGCGTTGTCCTTATCCGGCACCATAAGCTCTCACACATATCGGCGGTCTGCTAGAAATAAGCGAACGCTTCGAAGGAAATATGTTGTTGGAAGTATAAAACAACCCGACCAGTGATCCTAGCGTCTGTTCGATCTGCGCGAATGAGTTTATATCCAGCTAGGGCCAGCCAGATATCATCATGCTCAGGGGAGAGCCTGGTTTCCATTATCGCAATGATCGCAATAATCCGCTCGAAGAATTCATCCAGTTTGTTTCTCAAACTCAACGCATTATAATAAATCACTTTTAAAGATCCAGATCCCTCCGAATTCCTTTCTTCAGGTGCTCCCAACGAACGTTTGGCCTCATTCTCACAACCCGAAAATCCACCACGCGCAAGTTAGTTTCACCTGCGGCTATGCGCTCGCTAATCACCTGAGTTGCTTTTCGCATTTCCACACGATCTTCCGTAGAGAGATCACACAGGATTCGAGATTTACTACCCTTCAACTTGTGAGTATCCTTCAGCAATGAGGTCAATTGTTCAAGGTAGTGTAACACAATCTTTACCGCTCTGGGGTGTTCACTTGGCGCTGTCATGCGGTATAGACGAAACGCTGTTGGGATCATTATACCATTTTTTCTTAGTCGAAAATTAGGGCCTGCGCATATTTTAAAAAATCGCGTTAATGTTCAACCCTGTGTATCGTAAGAGCAACTGTTTGCTCCGGCGCATTGAGTCAAATGATGCAGGATCATCTACTCTCATCAGTGGTAAAGCTCTGGTCATTTTTCTTGATTGCTTTATCAGGCTGTGGTAGTTCCTTGACCTATTTGGGTTGATGCACGTTTTTTGCACCGGCAAGACTAACTCTATCTGTTTGACGGATTACAAGGGAGGAAAATACCTCCCCAAAATTGCGTACATATTCCGATTGCACGCAAACTTGCGGTGCAAAAGATGTGTAGTGGGTATCCTCTTTGGAGGGTGAGCCATTATTTACAACCCTCATTAAGACCTTCAGAGTTCTTAGCAGAAGCCATGTAAACTTGAAGCGGAGTAAAAGCCGTGTTAAACGTGAACGAAGAATATCAAAATATCGTGAGAATCAAATTTTAACGTTGACCTCGTTTACTACCACAGTTGAATTTAGGATGAATTGATTATAAAAGTAGCAAAACTGAGTGAATGTCCTACGTGAAGAGAGACTCGATTCCAAAGCACGAAAAAGAGACCATGAATAAAACTAGTATATTGAATTTAATAATCTCAGGACAGTTTTTTCTCACACGCGCAGCTAGTCCTTTGGTGAAAATTGTCATGGCTCTTCTTTCATACCGAAAAATTTCGAAATATCAACATGCAGAAATGAAGACGAATTACAGTCAACCTTTAAACAGCGTTATCCTGGAAGATTATTAACCTCAAAATTTCATGTCATAAATTGTTCTTAAATTGAACCATAGTGAGAAAATGCATAATTTTAATGTGATTGCTGATGAATTTGCTTCATGTCAATCTTCTTGATCATAATGACAATTTCTTACTGAGATGATAAATTTTGAAAACAAATTCAACGTGATATGAATATAGAGAGAAAACAAAAAGAGTTCTTTAATAAAAATATACAGGTTGACGATAATTTTGTTTTAGTCATTCAGCTTTAGAGTTTTATGCTATCGAGGTTGAAGAACCTTATGAATAATTATTCTGATTGCTGATAAAATGTTTTATTTCCATTCTCCTAATCTTTATCTCTTAATTTTCTACTCTGATGATCGGTTTTAGTAACAAGGCGTAGTGTACAAATTCAACAAAATCTTAATGAAATGAGAAACCAAAATGTTCATCGTTAAAATTATCCAGGTTGAATTTAATTATTTTTCATTTCATGCCCTTATAAAAAGTAGTCGTGCAGCCTTCCTTATAATACTGCGTTCAATCCTTGGCAGCGTACTTAAAAAAGGATATTGCATGTCTCTAAAGGGTCCATCGCCTTGTGTCTAGGATGGTTGAGGGTCAGACAGGTGAAACCTATGGGGCAATACTCACGGATGGTTTGAACACATTATCAGGAAAGACAGTTTACCGTATCCACTGTTTATAAGCCCCTCGTTCATCAATGAACAGATATTCGGGTAAGTATTCTCCTAGAGAGACTACGCACCAAAATTTTTTCATTTAGTTCACGATTGACATACAGTATATCTCACGTGCTCCAATTCCTATCACTGACTCATTATCTACAACGAGTGTGATAGAGTTGCCACTCTCCCTCGACCTCAGCGAAATCGGAAGCTACTGATGCCGGCATGAAACAGCTCAGGGACTCGATATCATACTTCTTTCTTTGCCCGATGACTAGGGCTATGACATTTGCGTCTTATCGCTAGGCGACCTTCGACTTCTTATCCCATCTGCATTTAGACGGCGCATTATTCTTAACATACACAATATTTCCCATCTTGGTATCCATGCTAGCGCTAAGTTTCTCACGAAATATTTGTATGGCCGAAAAACAGTGGATACGTGCAGCATGACACTCAACCACGCCATTTAGGATAATAACCACTTGTACATAAATTATTTACTTATATCCGCCAACAACCTACAGCACACGCCTTTCACGGATTACCGACGCTTGTTTCCATCCCACCCGGTAGCCCCAACCATCAGCACTTTCGCATAACACTAAACCTATCAGACAAGGTCCTTACCAGCCCGACTACAAGCCACTTAGCTTTCTCCAGGCGATGCGGTTAGCCATCCAACCTGGGGGTGCAGGAAATTATCAGTACGGACTATGTTTTCAAAGCATCTGGTTCTTCGTTTCCAAGCCTACGGATCTGCCTACATCTGCTCCAACTGGGTTCATACTGAGACCATATCAGAAGGGCGATTCCCGCTAGCAGCACGTTAACCCCATGTAAGACGTGACTCGGCTTAGTACTGATCTGTGTTTCGTGTATCATACTTTGGTCACTACCGACAATCACGTGCTTTGGCTGACTTCGAAGTGACTGGTTGCTGAGATCCTATATTGCAGCCTGGAACGACCTGACACCGCTTGGCGAGTCCAAATGTCAATTCCTGATTAGAAGTTCCCTCTGATCAGACTTTTTGGAAGAGAGCTGTGTAACAACTTGACCTTGAGTAATTTCCATTAATTCGTGTTCCGTGATTGTTCCGCTGTACCTTCGTACACGTTTTGGATTTTGCGATAAACATTTATTATCCAGCGCTTTTTCCCCTATATTCTTGGGGGACATTACTGTAGTGGTCTTCTACTGGCTATATTTCTATGAACGTGCCCATAGGTATGTGGATCCTGGTGAAGCATATACAGCTAGAACCCAACATTCTTATATGCATCCATATTTGTCATGTTTACTTACGCCTCAGACATTAGAAGTTTGATCAATCAATTTAATCACATATTGCATATTGTCTCTAGTTGCGTTTTTCGATGCATTCACTTTTCAGTTAGCCTTAACGTTGGTTTCATCACATACAATATTGAAAACACCGGTTTTCGTTCAATCCAAGAAATTGAGCAACGGTACACCGGATTAGTGCTTACACAGTTGATCGTCAAAGAAAATTAAGTGTTTAGAATTATGAAATCTAGATTGGCACATTTGACACATATATTCATGTGCAATATAAACTGAACTGAACTAAAGACGACCAGCTTTTAAGTCGATACTGTTGCTGGACTCAGAGCTCGTTGTGTCCAAGTACAAACACTCAAAATCATTATTTTGTATCGAGCAAATTCAAATGAGAATATCCATCTTATTTTTCGACAAATAATACTTTTTATAAATCAACACTACATTCAAGATCCTCACAAATGTAACTGTAGTGGACCAGAAATATAAGTCTAGCACTACACACAAAATGGCAAAAATGGAAAGAACTCACTGAAAGACCAAGAGAACAAATGTCCAAATAAAGATCCGTAACGTCCAACGATAGCGAAGTAATCCACACAGGAAAATCCAGGAAATGAAATCCAAGGTGCAGAAAGCGCTAAAATGTTGGAGATTCCGTTAATCACAGTTCCAGCACAAAGTGGCGCACACAGACTTCACAACCACGGAAGAAGACAGAGTCCGAGTTCGAAATTGTATTGACCGCCAAAAAGTAAAATGTACATGCATTGATACAGATGAAGGGTACATGGCCAAAAAAATGAATAATCATACAAGGCCAAAAATTGTATGTACAAAATACGAAGTGGAAGCAGTTCACTACAATACTCCCCCACCAGATCGTTAGTTAGGCTTGAATGAAGGGTAACATACGCTCGAGATGTTCATAAGTTCACGTAGTCAGCAAGGCGTTTGGGCCAATGCACATGTCTACCGGTTCGGGTTCGAACGGGGGTAGGAGGGACCGGGGAATTAGGATGAACATGGGTGGAGGTTGGCAAATGTGGATTATCAGGGGGTTGTGCGTGAGGCGTAGTGATGCTTGGCGGAGATTGCGGCTTAAGCTCGACAAAAGCGGGTTTTAAGCGGTCAATAGAAACTGTGTCACGTCGACCATTCATATTTAAAACGAAGAACTTGTGTTTACGCTCGATAACTCTGTGAGGTCCGTGATAGGATGGCTGAAGAGGTTCACAAACAGAGTCGCGTCGCACAAAAACAAAATCACACGTATCAGGATGAGGTGATTTCTGTTGGTGGATAATGCGCTGACGAGGAGGCGTAAAGTCTAACTTGGACATGAACGTGCGCAAGCGAGAAATGTAATCTGACGCCGGAGGTAGTGACTGGCAGGGCACAACGATTTCACCGGGAAGACACAAGGCGGTACCAAAAACTAACTCTGTGGCTGAGCACTGCATGTCTTCTTTGATAGCGGAACGTATTCCAAGAAGAACAAGTGGTAAATTCTCAGTCCATTTATTAGGATCAGGTTGGCAAGCTAAAGAGGCTTTAAGCTGTCGATGGAAGCGTTCAACCAATCCGTTCGAGTTAGGGTGGTAGGCGGTGATTCGGATGTGCTGGCAGCCAAGGAGTCGCGTCAAATCTCGGAACAAAGTCGATTGAAACTGAGCGCCACGGTCGGTTGTGATGACAGATGGTGTGCCAAAATTGGCAATTCAATGTTCGACGAAGGCGCGTGCTACAGTCTCTGAACATGTGTCTTTGATCGGAACAGCAATCGGCCATCGAGTAAAGCGATCAATCGCCGTTAGGATAAATGAGTATCCGTTCGATGATGGCATAGGACCGACGAGATCAAGATGCACATGAGAGAATCGACAGTTGGGATGCCTAAATGGAACGTAAGGTGTGAAGGTATGTCGAGATATCTTGTTCTTTTGACAAGGAATGCAATGCTGGACCCAATTTCGTATATCCTTATTTATGGACGGCCAAACAAAACGATCTGCGATTAGCCTCACGGTGGCACGCTTTCCAGGATGAGACATCGAATGAAAATGATCGAAAATGGCACGTCGCAGAGAAGGAGGGACAAAAGGTCTAGGTTTCCCTGTCGAGATATCGCACATCAACGAGGCATCAGCGTTTGGTAACTGAATTTGCTGCAGATCCAGGGATCGACACTTCGCGAGTTCGGTTTTATCAATCTCGGCTTGATGGTTAGTCAAAAGGGAGAGATCAAATGGTGTGCCTGCAGACAAAACAGAAATGTCAGGTCTTGATAAAGCATCGGCAACCAAGTTAGCATCTCCTTTGACGTAACGAATATTGGTAGAGAACTGAGAGATGTAATCTAAGTGTCGAATCTCGCGTGGCGAATGACGATCAAGTTTAGACTGCCGAGCAAAAGTTAATGGTTTGTGATCCGTAAAAATAATGAAGTCACGACCTTCCAGTAAATGACGGAAATGCCGTATGGCCAAATATATCGCAAGTAATTCACGGCCAAATGTGCTGTAGCGAGTTTGTGCCGGATTATGCTTTTGCGAGAAAAATGATAGTGGACGGACTGTGTTCTTGTGGTGTTGTTGTAAAACAGCTCCCACAGCCGAATTGGAGGCATCGGGCGTCAATGACAAAGGAAAGGTCGGTTCCGGATCAATGAATGAGAGTTCTGTGGCACTGCAAAGAGCGTTTTTGGATGCGGCAAAAGCTTCAAGTGCCTCAGGCGAAAGCTGAAGAGATTTTGATTTGGAGTCGAGCAAATCGGTCAGCGGTGCAATGATCTTTGCGCAGTTTGGAATAAAGCGACGGTAAATGTTGATCATGCCGATAAAGCGGCGCAACTGGGTTACCGTTGTTGGGACAGGAAAGTCGGAAATCGCCTGGCATTTCTCGGGAAGAGGTGTGATACCAGATCGAGTAAGGCGATGACCGAGGAAGTCCAGTGAATCTGTGCCGAAAATGCATTTACTTGGGTTGATCTTTATCCCGTAGTTAACGAAACGCTCTAAAACTAGACGAATGTGCTCGACATGTTCTTCTGGAGAGTTGCTGGCAATCAGGACGTCGTCGATGTAGGCGTAGGCAAACGGCAAGCCTCGCAAGACTTCGTCGATGAAACGTTGGAAGGTTTGTGCAGCGTTTCTCAGGCCAAAGGGCATCCGAGTGAATTCGTATAAGCCGAAAGGAGTCGTGACTGCCGTTTTGGGTATGTCTTCCTCGGCTACCGGGATGTGATAATAAGCACGGACGAGATCAAGCTTAGTAAGAATCGTCGTGGCACAAAGATTCAAAGAGAAATCGTGAATGTGTGGCACCGGATATCTGTCGATGACCGTTCGATTGTTGAGAGCACGATAGTCGCCGCATGGCCTCCAGTCATCTGAGGTCTTCTTGGGGACCATATGGAGTGGTGACGACCAGGAGCTGGAAGAGGGACGAATGATCCCAAGCTCTAGCATGTGCTCAAACTCGGCTCTTGCGATTTTGAGTTTCGACGGGTCAAGTCGCCTAGGTCTGAAGGAGACTGGTGGTCCGCTAGTGACAATGTGATGTTTCACGGAGTGTGTCACTTTGTCTGTCGGTCGTGGGGGCTGCATGACAGATGGAAATTCATGCAGTATAGCACTAAAAGTCGAAGCTCCTGGAGTGACAGCTTTGATGCCGGAGTAAATGGCTTTAGTAGTGATACCTGAGACCTGTTAAGAGGTTTTCGTATCTACTAATCTCCGCTGTTTTACTTCGACGGTTAGACCGAAGTGAGACAGAAAGTCGATGCCGATTATTGGGCAATTGACCTCCGCGATAAGAAACACCCAGGGAAAACTGCGTCTTAGTCATAAGTTAATGGTTAGCAGGCGTTGGCCGTAAGTGTTAATACGAGTGCCATTTGCCGCTTGAAGAGTGTAGGACGACGGTTTGGAGGTGCTGGATGTTGGAGGCATGACGCTAATTTTAGCGCCAGTATCGACTAGAAAACGCAGACCACTCGATTTGTCTGTAACATAGAATAGGTGACTCGTGTTTGGTAGGCCGGGAACAGTAGTCGCCGTAACTGATTGACCATTGATTTTGACGGTTTTTGAACACGGAGAGATGCATTTTAAGGCTTTATCCCCATATCGCTTGTAGTACCAACATACGCGCTCAGGGGTTTTCGATGGTCGAGATTTAGATTTTGAGCGAGGTGGGTTGGGAGCTTTTGACAAAAGAGAGTTCGCCGCAAGAGTTAGTTCAGCGACTTGTTCTTTCAATTCCGAACATGGACATGCGAATTGATGTGTGCGGAATCAACCGTAATTTGGTCGGCTTCTTTTGCTTCGAGCATTTTGTCAGCAGCTTGTGCTAGTTCGTCTAATGATACGTAAGTAATCAAACCAGCAAGCACTTGGCAAATGTCAGTTGGGAGGTTTTTAAACCACAACTGTTTTAAAATGCTCTCCTCAATCCTTTTGTCTCCAAGTAGCTCTTCCATCTGGCGAAGAAGCTGAGATGGCTTTTTATCACCGAAAGCTATTTTGGAAAAGAGGACGTTGAGCTTCTCTTGCTCAGAAAAACCAATTCGGTCTATTAGAGCGGATTTGAGCTTTTCGTATGGCTTGACCTCAGGCATAGCATAAATAAGATCACTGACTTGTTCAGCTACGTCGAGAGGCAGCAGGGTCACCACATGAGAATACATAATAGATATATCGGTGATGTCATATATACGAAAAATAGCTTCAATTTGGCCGAACCAAAGAGGGAGATTAGAAACGTTTAAAGCCGGTAATGTGCATGGAATATTTTGTTATTGTAGGATTGTGGAAACTTCACTTATGGAAAAATCGCTCATGGTGGGGTGTTAAGTGAGTATTCCAAAATATAAGCCAGAAATTTAGAAATACGAAGATATCGTGAATGCAAAAAAAATGCAGTTTGTCGAGGCTCAACAATTATGTAGTGGACCAGAAATATAAGTCTAGCACTACACACAAAATGGCAAAAATGGAAAGAACTCACTGAAAGACCAAGAGAGCAAATGTCCAAATAAAGATCCGTAAAGTCCAACGATAGCGAAGTAATCCACACAGGAAAATCCAGGAAATGGAATCCAAGGTGCAGAAAGCGCTAAAATGTTGGATATTCCGTTAATCACAGTTCCAGCACAAAGTGGCGCACACAGACTTCACAACCACGGAAGAAGACAGAGTCCGAGTTCGAAATTGTATTGACCGCCAAAAAGTAAAATGTACATGCATTGATACAGATGAAGGGTACATGGCCATAAATAAATAATTATACAAGGCTAAAAATTGTATGTACAAAATACGAAGTGGAAGCAGTTCACTACATAACTCATAACATTAGCATATTTATTCTTAAAAATACTACATTTATTTTGCAGTTTGCAGTTGTAATCAATCTAGGAACAAGCAACCTGTTATTCTGCGATTCGGAATAAGCCTTTGGCAGTTCTTCTTAGTTAAATTAGAAAATCCAAGTTCACATTTTTTGCCTAACGCCTATCACGTTTAGCTGAAAATATTTATTTTCAACAATTAAAAATCTTGATACATAGATTGCAACGTAAATTCAGGCATTTTTCAATAATTTCAAGATACAGATATAATGTGTTCTTGGTAAAAGTTGAAACCACCACACTTGAAGTCCTGAGGTCGCAGGTTCGAGTCCCGGTGGCGAAATTATTTTCTGTGAATAATTTGTCATCGGATTCAAGACACATCACTTCTTCCCAATAGCGTTGTCTAACATTCATATCCCTTATCTCAATTTCAATTTTGTATGTATATGCAAAATTGAATGCCGAATGGTATTCACGTGATGAAGCATTTATGGTGAAGCTTTGGCAGTAAGATTGCAGAAACACAGAAACGAGCATGCTCATTGACTCGCAATGAACCACGAATTAGTTGTTTCAAAAAGTAGTCTGATCAATCGTTTCGTGTATATAATAATATTTCTCATTATAATAAAGAAGAAAACGGACACTGTCAGGTGGAATATTCAGCTACAACGTTTGTTAATTATTTGTAGAAACATGATATAAGTTGAAATAAATTTAGATGACATTCTGAGAATTACCGTTTTTTATATCAACTGAATATTGGATATTAGATGAAATTTTTACGTGAAAAAAACTAACAACAAAATACATTGATCACTCGCTTACTATTTATTCAACCTGATAAATTCCAAATTTGCTTTTCAACGCAACATGACAAAAAATTGTTTGAAATTCCACCGAAGTATATGGAAAAAATATTAATTCGTATTCTTATTCAACCTTGCAATTAAAAATATTTTTACATGCAATATTAAAACGATATAATTGGGTGCTTCACACGATTCCGAAAAAAATGAATTTCCTTAGACTTTCACCATTTAGTTATTTTCTGTTTCTCTTAGTTTCTGAAACAATATTCTTTTTTCTCTTTTTTCTGAATTGATTGATTCGATCGACTTTACAAGACAACCTTGAGTACCCAGACACTCCAACTTCACGAGCAATCGACGGTGTGGCACTCTGTCAAACGCCTTACTGAAGTCAATAAAAACGACATCGATCGCTTGATCAGAATCGGTCAAAGCACACCAAATTTCTCGGTCCAGAAGTAGATTACTTGCGCATGAGAAAGTTTTGGTGAATCCGTGTTGTTCTAGACACCAACGCCCACACAACAAAAGAAAGATCTCTATTTTCCTCTTAAGCGACTTCTCTAAAGATTTATCCGTTGAAAAAGTCAATATGACGGGTCTGTAATTGGTTGGACAACTAGGGTTCGTACTCATAAACATTGATTTAATTATACCATGTTTCCAATTTTGTGGCAAAGACACCGAACGTAACAGATTTTGTTAAACAACCTGACAATCGGATCTCACAACACGTCTGACAGTGGTTGTAAAACAAACGAATTAATAACGTCTGGTCCTGGCGCGGATTGTGTGCCTAACTGCTCCAACATGAGAGTGTTCAATGTCTTCCAGACAGTACACAGGGGCATGTTGCTTAACTAGGACTCGAGCTTTCAAACCATCCTCAGTAATGTCTAACCCTTAGTAGTATCTATCGAATTATAGATATATGGATATGCCTTTCTGCAGGGACCAATGTATGCGAATAGACGTTTTGGTGCACAAATAGACTCGTAAAACATTCGCTGCTCGTACAACATAATTCTTCTGCATTTCCATGCCGTTCGGATGTTTCTAGCTTGCCTATAATTGTTATAGTCAGTGGAGTTCTTCCTGTTGAAGAATATTGAGAGGAGCTTTTGATGTTGCCGCAAAGGTTTCTGAAACTCCTTGTGAAACCAAGGGGAACATTTCGCCTTACGACGACATGTCAACAACGGAACAGCCATCCTAATAATTGTCCAGATATTATTCCGGATCACCAGCCAACGATCTTCAACATCAGATGATTGATCGACTGACCAATCGAGAGATGAAGCAACATAAGCATCACATTCCTATAACCCATCAGCATCTGCATTCCAATAATCCCTTCAGGGAAATGGATCTGGTTCCTAGCCAGTGTTGAATTTTCAAATAAAACGCAAGTTGGCCTGACCACTACAGCCTAATGGAGCTTCAGTCCGAAGCTGAGTAATATCGGACTGCGTTGGATTGAATAGCAAGTGCAAAATGGACTGTCACCCAGTAGGGTTTACTCTGATTAGATAGGAAACATAATGCACGAGGCCCACATCAACCACAGCGTCCAATAAGACCTGCTGGAATGACCCAGAAGCATCCTCTAGCGATGTCAAATTGATACTAGGAGCATTGAAATCGGTAATAATCAAGAAGTTTGAGATTCAACCATACTGACAGTTCTGTGATATCAATGTATCTGCCTGAGTGATAGGAAAACGATTAACGACACCTACTGTAGCAAATGAAGCGTTGTCCTTATACGGCACCATAAGCTCTCACACATATCGGCAGTCTGCTAGAAATGAGCGAACGCTACGAAGGAAATATGTTGTTGGAAGTATAAAACAACCCGACCAGTGATCCTAGCGTCTGTTCGATCTGCGCGAATGAGTTTATATCCAGGTAGGGCCAGCCAGATATCATCATGCTCAGGGGAGAGCCTGGTTTCCATTATCGCAATGATCGCAATAATCCGCTCGAAGAATCCATCCAGTTTGTTTTCCAAACTCAACGCATTATAATAAATCACTTTTAAAGATCCAGATCCCTCCGAATTCCTTTCTTTAGGAGCTCCCAACGAACGTTTGGCCTCATTCTCACAACCCGAAAATCCACCAAGCGCAAGTTAGTTTCACCTGCGGCTATGCGCTCGCTAATCACCTGAGTTGCTTTTCGCATTTCCACACGATCTCCCGTAGAGAGATCACACAGGATTCGAGATTTACTACCCTTCAACCTGTGAGTGCAATATAGGATCTCAGCAACCAGTCACTTCGAAGTCAGCCAAGGCACTTGATTTTCGGTAGTGACCAAAGTATGATACACGAAACACAGATCAGTACTAAGCCGAGTCACGTCTAACATGGGGTGAACGTGCTGCTATCGAGAATCGCCCGTCTGACATGGTCTTAGTATGAACCCAGTTGGAGCAGATGTAGGCAGATCCGTAGGCTTGGAAACGAAGAACCAGATGCTTTGAAAACATAGTCCGTACTGATAATTTTCTG